>JAJJMA010227562.1:0-14344 GCA_023529015.1 Papaver nudicaule
ATATATATAAACCTGATACTTCTAAAATTTGCTTTTTAATTGTTGCAAGAATTTAAACACAAGTTGTTTTGTTACCGCTCTTTTAGAAGTTAGTCAATATATGCTCATATTCCTACCTTTGTTGTACGTACACAGTTTAAGTTATGGCTGAAGAGGACATTTTCCACGATATGCTTATCGAGGTAGAAGAAGAATACCCCGAGGACGACAATATAATTGATGTGGTGGGTGACGAGGAGATACCTTACTATGATCCTAATTGTGATTTAAAAAAAATCTTAACCAAACGTAGAGCACCATTCAATAGATTCCTCCGTGACCTGGTCATGAGAGAAGTCGGACTCCCAGTATTAAAATGGAAGTATGTGACCCAGGAGGCAAAGGATAAAATGTGGAATGAGATACAGGCAAGCAACTACTGATTCCTACAACTATCATTATTCATCATTTTTATTTATCAATTTTGTTTTGTGCCTGCACTAACATGCCATTTAATATTACCCTAGAAATATTATGGCGCCGAGGAGTGCGCAAGAGGAGAAACGATGAATTGTCTCGGTGTAATATTGCAAGAGTTCAGAAGGGAATTTTATAACAAGTACATAGCTTCGCATACCAAAATTTTGGAGCGGATGGATCCCAGAAACCAGAAGAAACAACATTGGAACTATTTCGTGACACATAAGCTTTCAGAATTCAAGGTTAGATTCTTTTGTTTATATATATATTTTTAAATGTTTTTCCGTACATCCCTGCGTGTGTATTTCATCATTAAATCGAACTCAAAGGAGGTATGACCAAATATATATATATATATATATTTTTTTTTGTCAACAGACTCAGGCTCTGCACAAAAGAGCAAGAAACATGAATAGGCTCCCCTCGGAAATCACTTGTAAAATCCTGTCTTCCCTACCAACAACAGAAACTGTTCTCGACTGCAAATCCGTGTGCAAGGAATGGCAGGCAGCGCTCGCGAAACACAGATTGGGTCTCTTATTTGCGGTCTCTAGTGTACCTCACCATATGCAGGTATTTTTAATGCCAAAACAAATGAACCATGCCCAAACCAGCAGCATTGCCACAGAATCTCTTTACAGGGCATCGCACAGAAATTCCTGCCCAACTCTAATTGGCTCATGCAATGGGCTGGTATGCTTTGGGATACCACACAACGGTATTCATGATCCAGTTTATATTATGAACCCATCAACGGGTCAGCACCTCCACCTCCCCAAACTTGCAGGTCCTTTTATATATTGTTGTCGGGCAGGTTTCGGGTACTGTGAGTTTACCGGTGAATATAAAGTCGTGAGAACCATTGGCATGGGGAATTTCCAAGTGTACACTCTTGGCGATGGTCGGGGTTGGAGAAACCAAGAATTTGACTACAGACTAGTTGAATCGTCTGGTATATTTGCACATGGGCGTATTTTTTGGCTCGAAAACAGAAGGAAATTACGTATTGTATCTTTCGATTTGCAAACTGAGAAATTCGAAACAGTATCACCACCCCCAATCAAGATCCCTAGGAATGTACATCCCATTGTCGGGCTGGTCCAAATTGGACTGTCTTTATGTCTATATCATATGAGTCAGCATGAAGGCAACGTTACTCTGTGTTTGTGGTCACCCATTCTCGAGAAAAGAAACTGTTTGAGGGCAAATACTAAATGCAGGGGAAATAATTGGGTGAAACAGTGCAGCATTGAATTGGGAAGGGTGGAACTGGACCTGTTATATTATGAACCTATTGCACTGGGTAAGAACAGCGTCCTGTTGTGGCGAATTTCAATGTCGAGCAAACGTCTTTGTCTTTACGATTTGGAAACAAAAAATAACCCGGTTATCTGGAAGTCTAGACGTGAAGATACAGTTGATCCATACCTTCACATAGTTCCTCACATGGCGCTGAATGTATCATTGGAAGGCCTTGGAGCAAAACCTGACACCTGTTGTGATGATATGCATCTAACAACGAGCTTTCATGTGCATGAAGTTTGGAGTCTTAAATGATGCGGAAGTACTTATATACCCAATGGGAAACTTGTTATTCAGTCATTAACTTGTGGCCCAAACTAGGTTCATTGGGAAAACATATATGTAATACTTTCTCTAAGTGCTGCTTTTGATTATTGTCAGTTATCTGTTGTTAGTCGAGATGATAACCAGGTAGCAGATGGCATCTCTAAGTTTGTAGGAGGTCTAAGTGTTTCCTAGATTGCTCTTATAATTTTCCTTCCTTAGCAAGTAATGTGTTAGCAAAAGATCAAAACTTGGTAGTTGTTTAATCATCAATGAATTTGTTCTGCTTATCAAAAAAATTGATACACCCATTCAGAGTTGTATTGTTTCTTCCTGCGCAATACATTAGGGAAGTGTGTACCTGGGCGAGTATCGTCTGTGCCACAAATTGTATGTGCCAAATGTGTCAACCCAATAGTGTTGCGACACATGTCAAGTTTTGTTATAACCAAAATTCAAGCTTCAATTTCCATTTCTGTTCTATGTTAATTTGGTAATGTAACAAAATATAAGTATTTCCTAAGATTTTTTAGGAGAAATAATTAGTAAATCTTCATCATTTTTTTGGTTTATTATAAATCAATTTCTCACAAATAAATTCTAAATTCATCTTCTATCCTAGTTTTTATCTATAGTATTTTGGGGAAAAATTCCTAAAGTTTAATGGAGATAACCACCAAATATAATATTCTCTCTAATTTATTTAGGGACACTAACCATTGTTGGTTACACGAGATCCAGAAACTTTCTCTTAATAATTCGAAATTTAAAACCCCCCAAAATTTCAACCAAAAACTTCTTTTTGGCGGGTTGAAAGTTGAACGAAAACTCTAAGAGCGGAATAATTCCCGCCTGTTGTTTTTGCTCCTTTTTAAAGTTCAGTTTTACTTTAAAACTCAATTTATCTTTTCTGAAACCTCAACTCTACTCCTAACTCATCTTCTTCACAGTGGTTCATCCCTTATCTCAGGCTGGTTCTTATACTGGTATTATTTCTTTAACCCATTCTCGATTCAATACGAGTGATGTTTTATATCATGTTGTATTATACATGTTGTTGATTTTAATATATTTTAAGGGAAATAATCTGTATTTTTTTTTAAACTAATAACTGATAATCATATATAGGCTGTTTCAATCCGGTTCTTGTATCAAAATAATGTTTTAGGGTTAAGTTATATGAATCAATGGTACTTTTGCTAATATGTTTAGATACTGTTTTTGCATGTGGTGCTTTCCCTGTTAGGTTTAGCTATGATTTGGTAGAATCATTCATTTCTTTTTTACCATGGTTTTTTCTTGATATCAAGCAAAAATGGTTCATTTCATATCATCTAAACTTTGCTTTTTAATTGTTGCAAGAGTTTCAACACAAATTGTTTTGTGAACCTTCTTTTAGAACTTAATCCATCCGAGCTCATATTCCTACCTTTGTTGTACGTACACAATGTAAGTTATGGCAGGTGATGACTTTTTGGATAATATGCTTATCGAGCACGAAGAACACCCCGATAACAGCAATGAAAGAGATTTTAAAATATACAAAAGGTTTAGAGCACCGTTTGAAAGATTCCTCCGCAAGATCCAGGTAACCAACTACGGTTTCCTACAACCATCTTTATTCATCATTTTTATTCACCATTTTGTTTTGTGCCTGTCTCTAGTTGACAAGCCATTTAATATTACCCTAGAAATATTTTTGCATCGAAAACTGCGTAAAGCGAAAAATGATGATTTGTCTCGGTGTAATACTGCAGGACTTCAGAAGCATGAATAGGCTCCCCTCGGAAATCATTACTAAAATCCTGTCTTCCCTACCAACATCAGAAAGTGGTCTCGAATACAAATCCGTGTGCAAGGAATGGCAGGTAGTGCTTGGGGAAAACAGATTGGGTCTCTTATTTGCGGCCTCCACTACGCCTTACAGTCTACATGTATTTTTAATGCCAAAACAAATCAACCATGAACAAGTCGGTAGCATCGGCCCAGAACCAGTTTTAAGTTTAAGATGTCACAATATAGAAATGAATTGCCCAAATATTATTGGCTCATGCAATGGGCTGGTATGCTTTGGGATAACACACAACAGGGCTCTTAATGATCCAGTTTATATTATGAATCCATCAACTGGTGAGCACCTCCACCTACCCAAACACCCAGATCCTTCTCCACATTTTCATGAATTGAAGGCAGGATTCGGGTACTGTCAGTCTACTGGTGAATATAAAGTTGTGAGAACCTATGGGAAAGTCATCCAAGTGTACACTCTTGGCGATGGTAGGGGTTGGAGGAACAAAGACGACTTTCAGTACAGACTACATGAATCGTCTGGTATATTTGCACATGGACGTATATTTTGGCTCGAAAACAGGAGGAAATTACCTATTGTATCTTTCGATTTGAAAACTGAGAAATTCGAAACAGTATCACCACCCCCAATCAAGATCTTTAAGAAGGGAAAACCCATTCACGGGCTGGGGTTAGCCCAAATTGGACTGTCTCTATGTTTGTACTATACGAGCCAGCATAGAGGCGACATAACTCTGCGTTGGTGGTTGCTCGAGAAAAGAAACTGTTTTAGAGGACATACCAGATGCAGCGGAAGGAAATGGGTGAAACAGTGCAGCATTGAATTGGGAAAGAAGGAAGAGCAGCTGATACATTATGTGCCTATTGCACTTGGTATGAACAGCGCGTTGCTGTGGAGAATTACACTGGATTGCAAACGTCTATGCCGTTATGATTTGGACGCTAAAACTAAACTGGTTATTTGGAAGTCTCGACGTGAAGAAGCATTACGTCCATACCTTCACATTGTACCTCACATGGCGCTGAATGTATCACTGAAAGGCTTTGGAGTAAATCCTGACCCCCGTTGTGAAGATAAGCATCCAAGAAAGCACTTGCATGTGCATGAAATTAGCAGTCTTCAAATGATGCAGAAGTACTGATATACCCATTGAGAGTTGGAAATTGCTTCTTGGTGCACATTTTCTTATGTTATTTAATGTTCTTGTTTGAAAAGACTGTTTTTTATTTAGAGATACCATGCAAAAAGCTAAAGAAACAATGTTTTATCCAATATGGCTCAAATTTCACAATTTAGCAATATTGGATGGTTTTACTTCGTTGTGTTAGAAAACTCAATGTGGAGTAGTCCGAATTGTTTAGCGGGTGACGATCACATTTATACGGAGTCCCACTCATATCAGATTTATCCAGAAATTGTGACCTACTTTTTTCTTGCTTTGTATTCATTTCATTTTATTTATTTTGTAAACCAGTACAAAGGATTTTTTAAGTTTCGGAAGTTTTTGTGAACATCCCAACCTCATAGGCACACATATATAAATAGCATTCTCTAGTTCTTTGCATTGGTTGGCATGTCAGTATCCTTGTAGTGTGGTGTGCGGGAGTTGGAGGTAGCTCCATAGGCGCTCCGAAGTATCTAATGTGTTTAGAGAAACACACTTCAGTGGTGGATTTGTGGAGTTGAAAGTGAAAACCAACTTCTAGCGATGCTTGGAGTTGCTTGAAATCTTCCAATGCTTGTCTGAAGAACCTTGATCAAATTATAACTTCTGTCCTGAGTGAGACGACCTTCTGCATTAACACACTACGATGTACACGGATCAAGTGATTCAGGATAACACGACCAAGTTGAACTGTCAAACTCCGGTGGACCGTTTGACAGCTCTTTCCCCCTAAAACTCTCGCATTTCACAAACCTCTATGATGGCTCCCTTTTGCGACTTTCAGCAACTACTTGGGCTTGCATGATTCTGGCCCAATATGTCTGACATGTTCGCCTTCATGAGTCTTGGGCCCTGTATGTGTGTCTCTGCATTTCATATATCTTGCGGTTTTTTTCTTTTTATTTGGTGTCATGCGGTTTTTTTTTTTTTTTGAATCAAACAAGGTGGTGTCTTGCGGTTACAAACCAAAAATTCAAAATTCCTATGGATCTTCCTAATTTGTTGCCAAAATTTAGTGAAAATTGTTAGAAATATTAGGGAAGTGTATATCAATATGCTGGGAAACAAATTCCCCAAATTTAATGGAGATAACCACCCAATATTCTCTCTAAATTATTTGCGGAAACTAACCATATTGGTTACACGAGATCTTGAAACTTTCTCGGAAGATCAAAATCACCCCAAATTTTAATCCAATTTTTTTTTGGCGGTATGAAAATCAAACGAAAATTCTTAGAGCGGGATGATTCCCGCCCTGTTTTGGCTCCATTTTAAAGTTAAGTTTTACTTTATTCTCCATTCGGTTATTAAAACTGATATTAAAACTAGATTTATCTTTTTCTCAAACCATAAGTCTACTCCTAACTCGTTTTCTTCACAGGGATTCATCTCTTCTCTGGCTGGTTCTTATACTGGTATAATCTCTTTAACCCATTCTCGATTTAATATCAGTCATGTTTTATCTCATTTTGTATTATGCATGCTGTTGCTTTTAATATCTTTTGAAGGAAAGAACTCGTTTATTTTATTTATTTTATTTTTTTTGCTTTGAAGAGATCTGATAATCATAGGCTGTTTTCAATAAGGGTTGGTGTATCAAAATGATGTTCTAGGGTTAAGTGTCTAGAAAGGCAGGACCGATGGGAATAGGGCATATGGTATTGTTTCTGCAACCTATTCACGATTGAATACAAACGATGTTACTATATCTTTGTGTGTGTGTGTGTGTGTGTGTGTGTTTTTCTTAGTTTTCTTTTATGCAAATAATTTTTTGATAGATTAAACTGAAAAGGATATACTGTTCATCTCATTTGAAAGTTGTATTCTTCTTATTGTCTCAGTAACATTAGGCTTCATCTGACACATGTGCATCTCTGCTTCCAGATTTCCCATAATGCACTAAAAATCTTTAGACTCCATTCTTCAACATATATTGCCATAGAAGCTTTGTTTTTTTGATACCATATAATCAGATGTTAGTATTCAAGAGTTGTTTCACTTGTTTAGTCATGGATTGCTGTCAACCTGGGTTTACTTTTTATTCTTTTTTCTTGTTTCGCCGGTTAGTAAGTCCACTGTCTTATTATACACCGCTCTATATATCTGGCATCGTCAACCCTGGCTGGTCAATTGATCTTCGGGTTTATTTTCCATGCTAAGCCGTCTGCAAGAAATGGAGAGTTGTGTCTCATATATGCAGTCCCAATGGGTTTTGTACTCTTACCTAATAACTTGGGAACTTTAGTAGATTCGGGGGATAATTCTACGCAGATAAATTGCAAAATAACAGATGGATAAATTTGTTGGTGTTTAACCTTAGTCTTAGTTTACTCGACATTTTCTCTTGTTACCGGGATGATCAAAGGGATGTAGGACCTTCATCCACATGGTCGCTCCTACGTATCGTTATCTGTATTTCCGTACATCCTTACATTTTTTCATAATTACTAGATCAAAGCGAAACCATTTCAGGATCAAGAGGTTGGGGAAATGGAAGTAGCGGTGCAGGCAGGATTAATGGCTGATATACTGACTGAAGTAATTACTTGCCTGAGGGCTGTGGTTACTGTACTGCATAATACTCCAAGTCTCCCATCCTTTTCACAAGGATCTCCAGATCAGAGCAACAGTTCCGATCGATGCAATACTGGGGAGCGTTTAAATCCACATCTCGAGGGGACAATACCAGCAGGAAAATCATTCAAGAAAACTGGGGAACGTACACAAAAAAAAGAAAACAGGAAGATCTTTTGTACCAGATCAGGGATTTGAGAGTGGCATATTTGGAAGAGTTAATATATGTTCTCTTTTCCAGTCATTTTAATCTTTTTTTGTTTTGGTATTTTCTCTTATGTTATTCATATGCCATGTATATCTGCAGGGTATACCATGCAGCCTTTATTCTGAAGAAAAGGAAAAAATTGTTGCTAGAGGTGTGGCTTATATCGAAAGGGAAACTGTGCAAACTGTTCAGGTTGGTGGGGGAAAAGAGCAGAAGATTGTTTGCAATTTAGTGCAGGTTGATGAAGTGTTAGAGGAGAAACTCAGTTTACCCATAGCCGATATGGGTTGTGATAATCTGGGAGAAGCGACTGACGCTTTCGTCGACTGGCCAAAATCTCATATAATCTTCAGTACCAAGGTTAGTTGCTTGGCTCGTTTGTCGAGGGAAAATAATTTTATTTGTGTTTTCACTTGAGTCATGACTGATGGATTCCATTTTGTTTCCGGAATATATGTTGCATGAAATTTACTTACCACGTACTACTATATTGATGCAAAGGTATCTCAGAGAAAAGAATTTGAATCCGGGCAAATCAAGGAGATAAAAAGAGCAAATGTTCTACCAACTGGAAGGGGATCTCAGAGAAAGGAGTCTCAATCTGGGCAGCGCAAGGAGACAACAAATGCACAAGGTTCACAGTTGGAATCTCATAGTACTGAATCTCAATCCGCGCCAAATATGGGGGTAAGTTTTTTTTTTTTGTTTGTACAGTTACTTGAATAAATATTGTTGATGTTCCTATATATTGCACATATTTCCGCAGGGTGTAAAATGCAAGATCTGGTCAGGAGTGTCAGGTTCCAATCCAAATGTTGTTGCTCGAGGTAGAGCATTCAAATTACTGAGAAAAAAGGTGTTACCTGCAACAAATGAAGATGTTGATTGCCACAGAGTCCTCATTGATGAAGTATTAATGCCTACCTACCGTTTACCCGTACGGACTGGAAGTATTAAAATATTAGAGAAGGCACTTGGAAAGGCCATTGCTTGGCCAAGAGAGTGGGTCTCCTTGGATATGCCTGAGACGCAAACAGTTGAAGTTTCTCTGATGAGACCAGGAGCCGACAATATCTTGTCTTCGACGCAGGAATTACTGAATGAGTCACAGGATGTGGAGCAATCAAAAGCCTGTCGCGCCTGTCAACATGAAGACAGTCGTATAGCAGGTTTCAAACATCCAATGGAGATAACACAACAGAAGAAAAGGTCTCTTAGGGCTCGCAGGGTATATCAAACTCCAGACGGCAAACCAAAGAATAGGAGGAACGTAGCAAGGATGCTATCACTACCGGAAGAACATCATTTGGAGTCTCCATCCAAAAAACTAAAGAACTAGTGTTTAAGATGATAAATGCATGGTCTGTAATATTTTCTTTTGCAAACTCCTAGAGCCGAGTTAAACAAACAAAAATTATTAATAATATGAATTTCCAGATTAATTTAATTGCATGAATATTCCCCTGGATGACCCGTCCGGGTCGGCTGGTATCGGTAAATAACCATTCTTATCACCCGACCCGGGACATGGCAAAAAAACCGTTTACCCAGCCACGTGGATGGTTACAGAGGTATCAATCTAAACGGCTAAAATTCCATCATCTCCCGCAGATCTAGCGACACGTGTATGGCTCCAGATCCGAAATATTTCCAGGAAATTAACGGCTCAGATAATACCACGTGGACGGTGCAAAATGCATCTTTTCTGACGGCTGAGAATGCTTGTATCTGGACGGCTGATGTTCCATCATCAGAGAACAGTTTATTGACATCGTACGGTGGAACCCTGCTTCGGATATTGCATTCGCGTGTCTGTTATCAATATGCAGCCGCGGTATTACTGACGCCAAGAGTCTGAAAGGTACAGAACAGACACTTGGGACTAATATGTTGCGTCGTTTATATGAATTTTACGACGGTCCAAATGGATACCAAGAGACTGAAAGGTATCGAATAGACACTTTGGACTAATATTTGCGTCTTTTATATGATGTTTTACGACGGTTCAAATTATCCTAAGAGTCTGAAAGTGTATAGAATAGACACTTGTAATTATATTTTGCGTGTCCATGAACGATTTTTACGACGGTTCGAATGGTACCAGGAGTCTGAAAGGTAAACAACGGACACTCAGAATGATATTTTCGCGTGTTTTAAATGACCTTTACGACGGTTCAAAATACTTCTGGAGTCTGAAAGGTATACAACAGACACTAAGAATGATATTATTGCGTGTTTTAGATGATCTTTACGACGGTTCAAAATACTTCTGGAGTCTGAAAGGTATACAACGGACACTCAGAATGATATTATTGCGTGTTTTAGATGATCTTTACGACGGTTTGAGTGATTACAAGTGTCTAATGAGACCCGTATTGCCACTAGAATTGGGAAAATTTTTCATCACTGTGCGACGGGTGGTTGGGAAGGCCATGTCCGTTAATCCTTATACTGACACTCTTAAGCCAGAGTAGCGATAAGGGATATAAAACACGTCAACACTCGACACGCTCCGGCCATTTTTTTGGGAAGTGTCTGAATACATACGGACACTGTACAAAACCGTCTTAAATGATCATTTGTGTACTAGTGTCATGGCGCCACGGCCTTGGTCTTTGGCCAAGGCCAGTCTGAAACGCGTCTTTGGCGCTAGTTATGGTGGCGCCATGGCTCATGGCGCCACGGCCTTGGCCTTTGGCCAAGGCCAGTTTGAAACGCGCCTTTGGCGCTAGTTATGGTGGCGCCATGGCTCATGGCGCCACGGCCTTGGCCTTTGGCCAAGGCCATCTTGTTGTTGCGCCATGGATTATGGCGCCACGGCCTTGGCCTATTTGTTGTGGCGCCATGGGGTACGGCGCCACGGCCTTGGCCTATGGCCAAGGCCAGCCTGTTTGCGGCCATGCTCTTTGTAGGTTTGTGGCGTTTTACGCCATGGCCTTGGCTTCTTGGCCAATGATGATTTTTGTGAATCCATGGTGGCTCATGGTTTGTAGTGCCATGCTATGTGGCGTTTATGGCTTTGCCGTCTGGCCAAGGTCGACTTTGGGGCAGCCTGTGCCTTAGTCGCGGTGTGAGTGCCTATGCTACAGCACACCTGAGGTCATGGCGTGTTTATCCATTGTATGCTAGACCTTCCTGAACTTGGGATTAGGTCCGCTTAGGCCTATTTAGGCTGGTGTATGCTTCTCAGAGAGCTCTGGACCGGCCCGGAGCTTCAATATTCCTGAGGTTTGCACCGAGACTCGTATGTTGAGTCGTATTTAAGAGGAAATCCATGAGGACACGTCTCTGTTGATTCTTCACCGTGTACCATCAAGCGAGGTCTGGCTCTGAGCTGATCGATGGGTTTAATATGTTGGTGAGATCATTAGTACTGCCTTATGATATTACCCTCCCCACCGGAGTTATAAGAGAGAGCTCATAGAGAGTTTGTTCGGCTCATGGAATGGGTTGCATTCTGAGCTGTAGAGATGAGCCTGAATAGGCGACTGCCTTTAATAAGACATGGTTTCGAGAGTGTTTTGACAATCTTGTCCCTCTCTCATTTTTTCACCATCTACAGAAAGTCCCCTGGTTAGTGTGGAACAGAAATGTTTCATGCTAAGCACTCAGATGGTGATGACAACTTTGATTGGTCTGAGGTTTTCCATTCGATACTTAGTATAGGGTCTCATGGAATGGATTAAAGTAAATTTATATGCACGTACGTATATGCCGCTAAAACAGGGTTTCGGTTAACGGGCTGATGGCGTTCCCGAAGTTCGAGGCATGTCGGGCGCAGCCCCTGCAAGTCTGGCACGTCTGTCCTCTAGTCGATGGTGTTTGGCTTGGTTTGACTGAGGACCCTCTAGGGTTTCTAAACCCATACGGGGTGAGACTACACTCGTGCTTTGTCGGTGGTGTTATCTAGACAAAAGGAAGGGTGACGGATTACCGGTTTCTTGGTGTAAGCTCCTCCTCTTTCCCAGGGAATTCCTGAGATGATTTCGTTTGGGTCCGTTGATAGACTTTGACCGGAGCTTTGAACATAGCGCCCTCCATATTCATCCTCCGTGCGTTTTAGTCACGCTCCGTGTACGACGCACCCGCTAGGGTTTCATCCGTGTATATGTATGTGTGTGACGACGTTATAATCTCCATTTTTTCATAATAACTCCTCTGCGGTGGGTGCCTCTCAAGATCCATGGCTAGCGGTGATTCTGGTTTGTTCTCGCGAAAGAGAGCATATACTAGACGAAGAGTGGCTGAGATCATGGCTGACGAGAGCGTTTCCGGTTCGTCTTCGCAGAGAGGAGCTTATGTGAAGCGGAGGACGTGGATTCCAAGTCCAGTGAGTATCTCATCGCAGTCTTATTATGTACGTGTTATGTTTCCTTGACAAGGGTTGTGGTGTTGCAGTGTAGGGTCATGGTAACCCGTAGCCGTGGACGGTTGAGTGCTGGGAAGTTGAGTCCCGAGGAAGTCCTCCCGCCTGCTCAGGTCTCAGCAGGGGACTTGGTAAGTTCTTATGCTGGTTCGTTTTTTTTTTTTTTATATATATATACCTCTTAACACCGTCCCTCTCCTTCAGGGGACTCAACCTCGCAAGAAGAAACAGAGTACGTCTAAGAAGAATCAGTCTGTCCAGCGTGGATCTCCGACTTACTCTCCGGTTTCAGTTATTGTTGTGGATGACGACGACGACGGTGTTGGTGATGCTGACACTTCATTCCAAGAAGGTTCGGTCCTTGATGATGCCGGCCTGGGAATAGATGAGGTCGACTGCTCATGGGCTGGTCTCCCTTTTGTTCCGGAGATGGTTTCTCTTTCTGAGGTACAGAGGTCTGTCGGTGGTTTCCTTGTGCCGACTCTTTATGCAGATCTTTATGAGAAGATTTGGAGAAGGTATGGTCACATCGCT
Organism: Papaver nudicaule; assembly: GCA_023529015.1. Lineage (NCBI taxonomy): Eukaryota > Viridiplantae > Streptophyta > Magnoliopsida > Ranunculales > Papaveraceae > Papaver > Papaver nudicaule. The sequence continues at coordinate 12,683 of JAJJMA010227562.1, forward strand.
ACCAGACGAATGATGAAGGATACTCCTGTCATGGTCACTATGGTCTCTCTACTTCTTCCCGTCGTTAGGGAGATGGAGGGAGAAAAGTTGTACGAAGTAACTCCTGAGATGATCCAGAGGTGGGAGACTCACATTGCTGTCCTGGAGGCGATGATGTGCAACGTGGGCTGGCTTCGCCAACGTCTCGAGATCGTGAAGGTAGATCGTGCTGGGATGATTTCGAACACCTTTCCTTGTTCGAGAGATCTTCTCTGCGCAAAACGGGACTTGGATGGATTATCTGACAAGGCTGGTCGAATGTTGAAGGCTATTCGGGCCAAAGAACAAGCTCTGGTCGAAGAGTCTAATGAGGTTAATGAGGTGATCCAGAGTTTGAGGAAGAAGAATGACGTTTTCCGTCAGAGGGTGGAGATGCTCTACAATCGAGACTATTCTCTGTTGAATGGTTTATTTTGAAAGTTAGGGAGACAGAGAGTTTTTCTGAGTTTTTCTTTGTAAAAGACCTCCAAGTGTGAGGAGTGTTCTTATCGTAATTTTAACGAATGAGATATGTTGAGACCCTTTCTTCTCTCTTTTCTTTTCTTTGAAATGGTTGAGCATTTTCATCTGGAAGAGCGAAATTTCTCCTCCTTGACCCAAGTCCCCATGCGTCCCGTGCCTCTGGGTTTGCTCCGATAATCCTTCTGTGGAGGCGATGTTGGTTTTCCTTCGTTCTCGAGGTTGCGGCCTTGCTTGAGTAGGATCATGCTTTGTCCTCTTCCATTATCGCCGGGCGGTATAATGTCGACTCATTGTTTGGTAGTCCATTTCCCACTAAGGGACTTAAAGGTTGCGCCGAGTCTTTTCCTTCAACATTTTTTTTTTGGTGGCGCCATGGGTTGGGGCGCCATGCCCATGGCGTTTTTTTTTCTTTTTTTTTGTGGCGCCATGGATAGTGGCATCCCATGGCGCCGTGGTTTTTTTTTTTTTTTTATTGCCGAGCTGTGGTGCTGTGGTTCTCCAGTCTTCCCTGTCGACCTTCTTGTGTCGGCTTCTCTTAGGCGTAGTATGCCTTCAGCCATTTACCATTGATGACAGTCCCCTCTGCTTTCCCGTCCACGGTGACTATCTTGTAGTACCCACTCGCAGATGCTTTCGAGATAACATAAGGTCCTTCCCAGTTTGGAGCGAATTTTGATGCCGTGGTGTCCTGCTGGATATACTTTTCTGTTTTCAGTACCAAGTCTCCCACTTGAAAGGTTCTCGGTTTCACCACTTTGTTGTAAGCCCGAGAAAGCCTTTTCCGATACATCTCTACGTGTCTTTCCGCCTTGGCCCGTCTTGAATCCAGGGAGTCTAGCTCTGCTATCCTCGAATCAGCTATCTCAGTTTCATCCCAATGAACGCCACTTGCCGCTGCAATACGAGCAGATGGTACTTTTATCTCTGCTGGCAATATGGCGTCGGCGCCATAGACGAGCGAATAGGGCGAGGTTCCAGTGGAGCTTCGCGGAGAGATCCTGTAAGCCCATAATGCCATAGGCAGTTATTCGTGCCACGACCTCGGATTATCGTGTACGGTTCTGCTGATGATCCGAATTAACGTTTTGTTGGTACTCTCTGCCTGCCCGTTCCCTTGGGGGTAGTATGGCGTTGAGCAAATGTGTTGGATCTCGTACCTTT
>JAJJMA010227577.1:0-11394 GCA_023529015.1 Papaver nudicaule
CTTCCGGTACTCGGGAAACTTCCGAAGGACCATCCGGGGGTCCCCTGCGATGTCTTGGTTGATGAAATAAAAGCGAAGATTAGCCAGCTTTATTTACCTAATGCCTCCGCTGATGAGAATTACACGAGGTGGATCCGTCACTGGTATTCGTCTGGAGGCAGGGTTGACGCTCTCAGCAATACCAAGATTATAGCAGCATTCCTCACGCTCTGGTTGTCACGAGATATATTTGAGGACGATCATGTCGGGACACTGAAGCCTTTCGTCGTCTCCTACGCTGTTTGACTGGCGCGGGGAATGCCTTTACCAATTGGTAGTTTGTTCCTTGGATCCCAGTATGCGCATTTGAGTGCTTTAGCCGGGATTATGTCTGGTTCTTCCACGGGCCGCATTTCATCGTTTGTCAACCTACCTTTTCTCCAGGCTTTTTTGTGGGAACATTATGTGCATTATGCTCCACGAGGGGGTCTCCCTTCAGATTCATTGGAGTACGCCAGGATCATGTGGTGGAGTGATAAGCATCCCAAGGACTCGGTGAGGTTGATATATTTTCTGGATAGAGACGAGTGTGTCTGCTTCCGTCCATGGTGCAATATCCCTGATGACAGAGTCTTTCAACTTGAAATTGTGGCTGAGGCTGATGAAGTTGCTTTACGTTCCGGATCTCATGGTGTCAATAGCTTCGAGCACGATGGCCAGCAGGTGTTCATGTGTAGCAGCGTTTCTGGATTCATCTTCGGCTTTTATCAGGGAGGACTGGTGAGGCACGCGTATAACATCGACAGAGCGGCGCGGTTCATGGGATTCGATCAGGACGTGCCCTAGACCGTTCCCTCCCTCCATCCAAGGACGACCTGCGTGAGTACTTAGACCCTTCCCAGGACCCTGGGAGGAAGATTATCTTCTTGGTGGCTGGTAGGCCAGTGAGGGTCACTCCCGAATACAACCAATTCTGGGATTACACCTTGACGGTTCTGGGCAACTTTGTGAAGAAGGTGAACACGAGCGACAGGACTACTTTCACCCTAACGCCTCAGGTAATCTTCTTTCTGAATGTTCATGTATATGATTTGCTCGCCCTGCCTAGGTTAATGGGATTGTTTCCCCTGGTGGCAGATGGCGCCCCCTCCGGTTGTCCAACCTAAGAAGAAGATTAAGTGTAGTAGGATGGAATTACCTGAGGGTTGCTTCGTTGCTCCTTCCCTCGTGATGAGTTCGTGTCTATTCCCATCTCGGGTAAGTTGCTCACGCCTAGGAGAAGTCTCTTGTCCTTTATAGATGTATCCCCTCCTTGGTTGATCTTCCTCTGTCGTTTCTGTAGGGTTCAGTATCGGAGAAGCGTGATAACTCCACGGAGTCTCCAGCTATTGATGCTGAGGTGAGAAAGGAGGTAGACCAGCCAATTGGTGTGAGTCCTCGTGCTTCTTCTTCTCCTCCTAGCGAGGCTAATGGTCGTGAACTCGCCCAGGTAAAGCCTGTTGGAGCTTGCTTCTCCGTCGGTTGTTTCTCTTTCAGGCCCACCTTTGCATAATCAATGTTGACTAACCAGGGTCTCGTTTTTACAGGATCAGGGGTACGAGGGTCGTGTCGATGTTGTCTCGGAGAACGTGGAAACACTAGAGAGTGGGGACAACTTGAAGGGCGACATGAATACCTCCGGAGCTTTCGGTGAAGTCGTTCCAGATGGTCCAGGAGTGACCATCCCTCTGGGGCAGACGTCGGAAGATGATGTGGATAGCATTCCTCCCAAGGTTACCGACGAAGTTGTTTCGGGTAATGCTGAGGTAACTATTCCTTCGACTAAGCAGGTACCTAATGGTGATGTGGATTTGAAGCCCTCTTATCCCGGCGCTGGAGTTGTTTTTCCTTTGTCTATTAGCCGAGTTCGACCTAGTTATGTCTTGGTGGGTAATTTTCCAGTAGCGACCAAGTACCAGATGTTGTATGACCATATTTGGAGGAGATTCGGCCACATTGCTCATGATAGGGAGCAGCGGTTGCTTTCTGAGTCGATAGTCGGTGCTCTGTTGTCAAGGGTGACCGAGATGACGGCTCAATCCATTGAATCTGCAGATCCGCTTGATGTTCAAGATTGGGAGGATTCTATAGTTGCAGCTGAGTCTAAGGGTTTCAATGTGGCTTGGCTGCGGGACAGGTTTGAAAGGGCCAAGGCTCAGGGGTCTCAGGAGATCCTCCAGGAGAAAGAGAAGAAGGTGACAGAGTTGAAGGCTGAATTGCAGAGGGAGGAAAGGGAGCTGGAGCGGTTAAGGCTATCTTGCAAAGGTGGTCCTAGTAGGGTCTTGAGTGATATTCTCGACTAGTGGTTGTTTTCTGTTTAAGTACATGGTTCCCTCTCTATTTTTTTTAACGTTGAATGGGTTGTAGGTATTTTCTATTGATTAGATAGGATGGTGCTTCCTAAGAGATATTGAAATAAAATACTTTTCTTAATTAATTCTGCTAAAATGGAAATCCTTTCTACTGCACGTTATGATGCACTGCTTTGGAGGAATGCAAATACAATAAACAGGAGGCTAGGTGTCTCCCCCTTTTAGTTTTTTTTTTTTTTGGTGAAACCTTGTTAAACCGAATTCGATCCCATAACCAGTATGGCATGGAGTGAACCACGATCAGGAAAGAGCTCCTTCGCCTTCTCGCGAAACCTTTCCACATATGTGACTGCGTCCTCCCCCATCTCTTGTTTGAGGTTGAACAGTTCTACATATTCTTTGAAGTCTGGGATGGTCTCTAGGAATTCGGGCGGTATGTTGTAGGGGATGAGTTCGCCTTCTCCTCGGATCTTAGCGTTGCACATCTTGTCACGTACAATTCCAGATTCCTGAAGAGCTTTGATGAAGATCCTAATAGCTGTGCCAATGTCTACTGTGGGTTTTCCAGGGTTTTTCTCTCGAGTAGCTTTCCTCGTGGTGAGTCCCCAGTGGCTCGGTGAATGTGGGTTGTCAAATAAGAGAGGAGTGGACAACATACCTTCTTGGTTGAGGGGGCCCTTATTGACTCCCTTGGGTTCTGCAGGCACGACTACTGCCTCGCTGCTCTCTTGTACAAACCGCTTCATGAACTCTAGAGGGAGTGTCTCCTGGTTGTTGTAGATCCATGGACGTCCCAGCACCATGTCGCTCTCGACGACTCCCTTAACAATGTGGAACTCCGCTATGGTTGGGATCGCGGCGATTTCAACGGGAAGGTCGATCCACCCGTAAGTCTGTACTTCAACCCCGTCAGGACCTTTGATGATGGCAGGGGCACAGATGGCTCTACTACGAGGGATGTTAGCGGCTCTGAGAGTCTTGAATGAGATGATGTTCACTGGGGAACCCGGGTCGATGAGCGTCTTCGAGAATTCAGCATGAGACATGCGGGTGGTCGTGAGGAGTCCCCAGCCTTATCCTTCTGTTTGTGGCTCCTGCTTGGACACTGTCTGCTCATTGACTTCCTTGAAGGGTAGGCGTTTTCCCGCTACCACCATGTTGAGAGCTGTGAACATGTCTTTCCGCTGCGGTTTCGAGAGACAGAGAGTCTCGCATAGTTGGTACATTATCTCCTCCACTCTCTTATTCACTGGTTCCTCAGGGAATGTGAATGCTCTAACGGGCAGGGGATCTTGATATACTCCTTCGTCTCCTAAGTGCAATTCTCCGGACTCTGCCTTGGCTTGGAAAATCCGCTTAAGGGTAAAGCAGTCCCTGATAGAGTGAGTAGTAACTCGGCGATAGCGACAATACCTTGGGCTCGCTACCTCTTCGGCTGTAGGAGGGCGTTGAGTCGAAGGGAGTTCGATTACCCCGTCTTGTATCCAAGTGTCTAGCAATTCTAGTACCTCCTCCATGGGGAACGGGTACTCTGGTATCTCTGACCTGGTTTCTGTCTCTGCATCTCCGGTTGCTGTGGTCCTCCTTGGTTCACGTTCTTGTTTGGGGTTCCCGGAGCTGAATTAGTGCGTTTTGGATGCGTTACTTCCGTGGCAGGGCCTTTCCTCTTCCCTCCTTCGCTAACAGCGCCCATAGATGGTAGGTTGTTGTTGTACTGCTTGTTAATTAGCCTCCTATCGCCACGAGTGACACGGGTTTCTTCGCTCCTGAGAGGTTTAGTCCTTTCCAATAGGGCGGGTGCAGTGGTGGCAGACCTTTTCGCAGCTTCATGGAGTTCAGAGAAGGTCTGGAAGCGGAGGTTCTCCAAGAGGGCTCGGTATACAGGAATCATTCCGTTGATGCAAAGCTCAACCAACTGCTGCTCCGTGACGTTCGGATCATGGCAATGAAGGGCTTGAATTCTGAATCTCTTGACGTAGTCGTTCGGGTGTTCGCTAGGCCTCTGGAACATTCTGCCGAGATCGGATAGTGTTATCTGTTCAGACACAAAGAAGTAATTGCGGTAGAATGCGCTCACCATCTCGCCCCAGGTCCCAATACTGTTTGGAGTAAGATTGTTGTACCAGGTGTAAGCTCTTCCAGTGAGAGACTTCGAGAACTCTTTGAGCCTTAAGATATGGTTGTACTCGTGTTCTCCCAGAGACTCCAGAAATCGCGAAATGTGCTCACGTGCATTCCCAGTTCCGTCATACAAGGAGAACGTGGGCGATACATATCCCTTGGGGAGGGCAATCTTTTGTACGTCGTGTGGGTACGGTGGTCGGTGTTGGTGGATGGGTAGCACCAAATCTCTTTCTCGATTTCGTAGTAGCTTTTCCAAGTCGTCTGTCGTGACGTAGCGGGATGGTTGTCCTTCTCTTTGACGAGGTTCTCCTGGAGCAGGAGGTGCTTCATCATCTCGGATGTGGGTGACGGACAAGTAGGCGCCTGCAGCGGTTGCTTCTGGGGTTCCCTTGACCGGTGAACTCGACAACTTCGAGGTTAGAGTTTTAAGACAATCTAGGATCCCTAGTTGCGTGTCGAACATCTTTCCTTGGCTTTCCGCGAGGGCATCTTGACGTCTGGCCAATTTATCCATAGTTAATGCTCCTGACACTCCTTTTCCTTTCTCGGTGGTAGCGCCGACCTTGGTCTTGGAGGAAGGGTTCATCTCAGAGGTGGGTTGGAGCATTAGGAGTTATTGGGGTGATGGGTATAACCGAGATGATAGGTATTGAAGGGGAAGTATCTTGGGTAACATGTACATTGGGGGTATTGCTGGATGCAGGTGGGTTGGTAGGTGCTGCATTAGAGGCTACAACACCGTCAGTTGAAGAGTTGGGGTTTTTGGTATCTGATCCCGACCTAAGTTCAACCATCTTCGAGAAAATTTTCTGGAACCGAGAGAATGATCTCCCACTGTGGTCGCCAACTGTTTTTACCTGTAAAAACAATGCACCGTCTTTGGGTACTTTCGTAGTGTTCGAGATCAAAGTCGAACAAGATGAACCTAAACCAAGTCAATGGCCGTTCACGTCTTGCTTCGGTCACAGAGAGAATAGAGGTTGATCTAGGGAGGGAAACAACGAAGAAACTTGAGATCAGGTTGAAGGTGTGTTTTGGGTGTAAAAGTTCAAGATCTCCGTCGTGAAGTCGACTGGAAATCTCCAAGGCTAGAAGTGTGTTGGGTTGCTCAGGTGTGTTTTCTCTGAGGTTCTGGTTAAAGATGTTCTTCTTGCCTTGGAAGAGAGAGAAAGCCTCTATTTATAGTTTTGAACTCACCCTGATCTCTCGATAGAGAAGGTGGAAGTCGTGGAAGAGTGGGGGAGTGGAGGACATGAGTTGGTTTCCGCACTGCCTGAGTTGTGTAGAACATGTCCACTCGCGCCATCTTCTCGTAACTGTCCACTATCTCCATCAGTTTCTTTCAACTGTCGTAGACCGCCAGACCAATACCCCTAAAGTTATCCCCCCGTGTGATGTTTTGATGTCTCGAGTGATACGCAGATATTGCGTAGTTGAGTTGAGTAGAATCGTATGACTAATTTTCGTGACCAACATGAGTTTGGGGCCTCCGGGGCACAAGTATAGGAGTGGCCTTGGCTGTTGGCCAAGACCAGGAGTGCATAACACCATTGGCTTGTAGCGCCATGGCCCAAGGGGCTACGGACTTTCAAAGCGCTTTAGTGCTAGCTTCACCATGGTGGCGCCATGGCTCACGGCGCCACGGCCTTGGCCTTTGGCCAAGGCCAATTTCTTGTGAATCCATGGTGGTTCATGGTCCATGGTGCCATGCTATGTGGTGTTATGGCTTTGGCATCTGGCCAAGGTCAACTTTGTGGCAACTTGTTCCTTGGTGTGCGTGCTTACGCTACAACATACTTGAAATCATGGCGTGTTTATCCATGGTATGTGAGACCATCCTGAACTTGGGATAAGGTCTACTTAAGCCTGTTTAGGATGTTGTATGCCTCTCAGGGAGCTCTGGACAGGCCTAGAGCTTCGATATTCCCGAGATTTTCATTAAGACTCGCATGTTGAGTCGTATTAAGAGGAAATCCATGAGGATACGTCTCTGTTAACTCTTCACCGTGTACCATTGAGCGATCTGGTTCTGATATCGAGAAATTTGAGGCGATGTCGACATGAAGCAGATCAATGGGTTTAATATGTTGGTGAGATTATCAGTACTGCACTATGATGTTATCCTCTCCACCGGAGTTATAAGAGAGAACTCATTGAGAGTTTATTCAGCTCGTGGAATGGGTTGCACTCTGAGCTATAGAGATGTGCCTGAATAGGCAATTGCCTTTAATAAGGTGTGGTTTCGAGAGTGTTTTTACAATCTTGTCCCTCTTTCATTTTCCACCATCTACACCATCATATCTTATCAGGAAAACATTTCAATCTGTTGAACATGGTATGCACCTTACACTTCTTGTCTTATCTTGATTATAGCTTGGGCTAATGTTGTGATTATATTTTTCAGCACTTTCATCATACCCTAAGCCTTGCCTCGGCGAATAAAGCCCTTGAGCGAGAAGTTATTACTCTTGGTGATAAGGTTTGTGAGTTGGAACGTGTTTTTACTAACCGAGATCGAGAGGCTGAAAGATTGAAGGGCGAGCTTAGAAAGCGGAGTTTACAAGTGACAACTCTACAAAGTAAGTTACATTTGAATTTCTAAATTCCATTATTACTTTAGCTGCTTCATTCTCCGACCCTTAGATTTCCTGCCTTCCAAGGTTGCCATTCCTCCAATGACGATAGACTTAGGCGAGCTGAGTCCGAAATCGAGAGACTCAGTAATAACAACATTAAGCAATGTAATCAACTATTTGGTTTTCATAAGGACCTTAAGTGGTGTCGTGAGTCAAGACAATGATATTATAAGAAATCTCTGTCATACTTATCAAGCTACTCGATCGGAATTAGGCTGGATGACTAGCCAGCGTGATGATACACTTCTCCGAGAGCAATTGGCCGTTACTGCAAAGAGAAAGCCGGGGTTGATCATATGCGAGCTTCCACCCTTTGGCGAGAAGAGAAATCTAGGGCCGACGATCTAGCTTCCAGGGTTATTCGCTTAAGTACTAAAAAGGAAACCGTCGAATTCCAAATTCAACGTTGGAAAGATACAGCAGCGAGACAAGAAGCTTTAGCGATCAGCCTATACCAACAATGCTCCACCCAACAACGACAGATAAACCAAATGTTAGGTCCATGCGCCGATCAAAATTTTGAATTTCATATGTCCCAATTTAGGGAAGCTCAGGAGGGTGCGCGAACCTATGTCCGCGACTTGGAAGGTAGCTATTTAGGGTGTACCCACAACTCCTTATACTCGTTTTTCCTTTTAGTTTTCTAATTGAGTTTTCTCCTTTCCTTTCCACAACTCAAATTCAGAGATTAAAGGGGGAGGTAGATCACCACAAGGAAATCATCCAAGGTTATAAAGAGTGTGAGGACAAGATCAACGAGCTCACTGACAAGCTCAAAGAACATGAATCTTGCCCTGACAAGATCAAGGAGCTGTCGCTGAATCTTAAAGATCATGAGTCATGTGCCGGAAAATTCGAAGAATTGTCTAAGAAACTCAAAGACCATAAATCTTGTGTTGGCAAGTACCAAGAGCTCGAAGAAGTCCGCGATAGTCTTCAAATTGAGATCTCCGAAGCTAAAGATGAGCTTCAAGAGTTGGAGAAACAATTCGAGGAAGACGTTGTTAAGGCTGCGTTCATCAGCGCTCAAGACTTTGCTTACAAGTTCTGCCCGGAACATAACCTGGATGTTCCTTCTTCTACCGTCGTCCAACTCCTGAACAGCTCGCCGAGCAAGCCCGAAAAGAGAAAACGAGTGCCCAGGAGGAGGAGAGCGAGTTACAAGAAGAAGAGGTAGAAGAAGAAAATCAAGAAGAAGAAGATGCAGAAGAAGAAGATGAAAACGAAGAAGAAAACGAAGAAGTGAATGAGGAAGAAGACAAGGAAGAAACAAAGAAGAAAACAAAGAAGAAAACAAGCCTGAAGAGACCAAGGCAAGAAATGAAGAAGGGAAGAACACCAGCGATGGTGAGCAAGTTATGCCTTCAGCCCAAGAGGATGTTTCAACTCCTGTGACTCAAGATAGCGAGGTGACCAGTCCTTTCCCAGACCCAAGGTGCTGAAGTAGAGGAAAGAGGAAGTGAAGACAAATAACTTTTTGTAGCCTTTAATTTGCTTTCTAGTAGTCTTGTTGTTTCGCCTTGAACTACTCTTGTAATGTTATGCACCGTTTCTTTTCTTTAATATGATGCCTCTACTAATGTTGATGCCGAAGCTTCTCAAGAAAATGCCTCTGCCAAGTCTTAGATGCAGTCATGTTTTGTTTTGAGTATACTTGAACTTGTTCCTTCATGGTGGTTGGACTATTTATGAATGACATAGAAACTTTGTATTTTACTTCTATATACCTGAATGACATGCTTGGCTATTTCTGAACACTTTGGTCTTCATATTTATTTTTGTCATCAAATGCTTAACCTGTCATTGAAGGAAGTCCAGTGCTTGTACAACCAACAATTGCATAAGACGCCGAGGGTAGCACCCCAGCCGTAACTATTACTTGTGCCCGTCGGCGATCCATTATAAGTGTTTAGTTTGCCCGATAGGCTGACTACACAACGACTTTCGCCGATGTGACACTACGATGGCTCCCACCGGTGAGGTCTTACTCGCCAAACACTTACAGATCAACAAGTAATACGACTGGTCTTACAGCTAGCCTGGGTCGGATAAGGGGGTTGTTCGCTTCAATGACACAGGTAAGTTTTTCATGCATCTTAGACGAGAGCCTTTGGCTCCCACTAACTCATAATATTATGCTTTTACTGGTGGCACTTGGCCTTAATACCTGATCAGGTTTTTTGTATATGGCATGTTGCCTTAATAAATGATCTTATAGCCTTGAAAATATTTGGCATTCTTGCCTCAATATAGGCGTTATAGTTTCTTTTAGCTTTGATATTTCGGCGAAGCTATTTGGCTTTGGTGCTGGAGGAGCTAAAATGCTCAAAAAATTAAATGACACAATGATTTGTTAACGGGGTTCGGCGCATGATAGCAAACCTACGTCCCCGGGTCTTATTCGCTGTTGTTTTACATAAGCTAATAAGATTTCTTGGGTATTATGCCCGCCCAAGTCTTCGGATCTTTACATTGACTCTTTTAAGGATAATACTTTTTGATGAATTTGGCGTTCCAAGGATGCTCTAACTCCACGCCATGCTCATCGATCAGCACATATGCTCCACTCCCAGCTACTCTCTTGACCACATATGGGCCTTCCCATACTGGCTCTAACTTCCTGCATCCTTTTCGTTGTGATGGAGGAATTTCTCGAAGTACCAACTCGCCGAGCTGATACTCCCTTGGAATCACCCGCTTGTTGTATTCTCTAGATAATCGGCGATGATAATTTTCCATATGTGTGAGAGCGATCAGCCGCTGTTCTTCTAAATCCTCCAGCTTTGCTAAAATTAAATCAGTGTTTAAATTCTTCTCCCAAGCCTCACGCTTTGTTGTTGGTAAAATTACTTCTGAGGGGAGTGCTGCCTCAGCGCCGAAGGTCAGCAGGAAGGGAGATGCTCCTGTTGCTTCTCTGACGGTGGTTCTGGAAGACCACAAGACGTTATTTAGATGTTCACACCACACCTTTTTGTGTGGCTCTACTCTTTTCTTCAGTCCCATGCCAATAGTTTTATTTGTGGCTTCAGCTTGCCCATTGCTCTGTGGATACAACAGGGTGGATTTTCCCAGCTTAACGCTATAAGTAGCTGTTTTTACCTGGAAAAACAATGTACCGTCTCTGGGTACTTTCGTAGTGCTCGGAGATCAAAGTCGAACAAGACAAGCCTAAACCAAGGATGGCCGTTCCCGTCTTGCTTCGGTCACAGAGAGGATAGAGGTTAGTCTAGGGAGGGAAACATCGAAGAAACTTGAGATCAGTTTGAGGATGTGTTTTGGGTGTAAGAGTTCAAGATTTCCGTCGTGAAGTCGACTGGAAATCTCCAAGGCTAGAACGTATTTTGATTCTCAGGTGTTTTCTCTGAGGCTCTTAGTTGTTTTTGTGTGTTCTGAACGTTTCTGATGTTCTGCCTTGGAAAATAGAGGAAGCCTCTATTTATAGTTTGAACTCACCCTGATCTCTCGACAGAGAAGGTGGACGTCGTGGAAGAGTGGAGGAGTGGAGAACATGCGTTGGCTTCCGTAACTGCCTGAGTTGTGTGGAACATGCCCACTCGCGCCATCTTCTCGTAACTGCCCACTATCTCCATCAGTTTCTTTCAACTGCCGTAGACCGCCAAACCAATACCCCTAAAGTTATCCCCCCGTGTGACGTTTTGATATCTCGAGCGAGTGATACGTGGATATTGCGTAGTTGAGTTGAGTGGAGTAGGGTTGTACGACTGATTGTCGTGACCAACATGATGTAGTGTCTCCTGAACACAAGTATAGGAGTGGCCTTGGTCTCTGGCCAAGGCTATAAGTGCTTGACGGTGCTTTGACGTTAGTCATGGTGGCGCCATGGCTCATGGCGCCACAGCCTTGGCCTTTGGCCAAAACCAGCTTGAAATGCGTCTTTTGGCGCTAGTTATGGTAGCGCCATGGCTCATGGCGCCACGGCCTTGGCCTTTGGCCAAGGCAGTTTAAAACGCGTCTTTGGCGTTGGTTATGGTGGCGCCATGGCTCATGGCGCCACGGCCTTGGCCTTCGGCCAAGGCAGTTTAAAACGCGTCTTTGGCGTTGGTTATGGTGGAGCCATGGCTCATGGCGCCACGGCCTTGGCCTCAAGGCAGTTTAAAACGCGTCTTTGGCGTTGGATATGGTGGCGCCATAGCTCATGGCGCCACGGCCTTGGCCTTTGGCCAAGGCCAGTTCAAAACGCGTCTTTGGCGTTGCTTGTTGTAGCGCCATGGCTCATGGCGCCACGGCCTTGGCCTTTGGCCAAGGCTTATCTTGTTGTGGCGCCATGGATTATGGCGCCACGG
>JAJJMA010227582.1:0-14271 GCA_023529015.1 Papaver nudicaule
AAGACAATCAACTGATAAAATTTGAAAGGCAACGAAAATTTAAAGAACCTGCATTGTGTTATAAATTTCGCCATAAAAGGTTAATACAACAACTTCATTATCTATAGACATGAGTTAAACAGATAATGAACAAGCCTATTTTGTTGCCTCAGCTAAAAGATTTGGACAAGAAGTAGATGCATTGTCTCTATCACTCAAACATAATAAGATGTTCGGAATGCCCTGCGAGTCTACTTGTAGAGTTGTTTAAACCTTTCGGCAGCTTCCAAGACATTAGCCCTGTGACCGAAGGAACTAACCCTGACAAATCCTTCACCACCTGGTCCGAACCCACTTCCAGGAGTGGTGACGACATGGGTCTTCTCGAGGATCTCCGCAAAAACATCCCATGAACTCTGACCAGGGAAATGAACCCACACATATGGAGCATTCTTTCCTCCGTATACATTAAATCCAAGTGAGTTAAATGTGTCCATTATTATTTCAGTATTCTCCTTGTAAAAACCAATTACATCACGCATTGCCTGAAAAGTAAAGTTAGAAAGAAAAAATAAACATCAGATGATCTCTTTAAAGGGTAGTGTTGAGATAACAGAGAAAAGGATCTTGCCTTGAGGCCTTCTGGGGAAAGACAAGCCAATCCACCGGCTTGAGAAATGTTGGATGCACCATTAAAACAAGTGCAGACTATACGGTTGAAGTCTTTTGCAACAGGGAATCCATCTGAGAAAAGAAGCTCCTTGGGAACTACTGTCCATCCAAGACGGACTCCAGTGAACCCAGCATACTTGGAAAAGGATGATGTCTCAATGGCAACCTGAAATTATTTACGCTTAGTTTCTTAGAAGTTTTGAGAATTACATGAATCATTAAGCACGTGTTGGATTGCCTGTAACTAGAAAGGTCGTTCCAGACGCTGTATGCATAGTACACTACTGATATAGTCATGATCTATCATCCATAAATAGATAAAATCGTAAACCAGTGAATCAGATCGTGCATGACACACTATCTCCGAGCAGATCATCGACTCTTTTTAGGGTAACAGAAATTGTGATTATTATCAATGGTCCTACAGGAATCTACACAAAGGAAATCCAACATACTTTTCGAGGATAAAATAATAAAGTCAAGAGGGGAAAAAAAAAGAAAAACTGACCTCTTTTGCACCAGGAATCTCGTAGATAGACCTTGGGCAGTCATCTGCAATATACATGCCGTACGCAGAATCATAGACAATGATTGACCCATTTTTTTTTGCAAACTGTACCAGCTGTGTTAGTTGTTCTCTAGTCGCGGCAGCACCTGTGGGGTTGTTCGGAGAACAGAAAAAGATGACATCTGTTTTTGAGGTGGACGATAAATCTGGAAAGAACCCATTCTCTGGGTTGCATCTCATGTACTCGATGTTTCCATATTTCTCAACATCCTTGTCAAACTGTCCAGTTTGGCCCAGAATTACACCTGAATCCACATACGCCTGTACAAAACAACACATGATAGTACGCATTAGCACAAGAGAACTACAGGGAGGGATCTGACCTGAAGTATAGCGAGATGAGATTTTTATATCCATCCATTCATATAAGTCAGAATAATAACCCAACCCCAACATATCGTTAAAATACATGCATATAGCGAGATGAGATTCTTATATCCATCCATTCATATAAATCATAATAATATATGCTTCTACCCAACCCCAACATATCGTAAAAATACATGCATATAGGAAATGGACGTGAATAATGAAACACAATTTCAGATTGTAAATGTTACCGGGTACGATGGATCTTGCACAGCAATAGACACGTTCGCACCAAAAAGAAGCTGTCGCAAAGAAGAATAGACATCAACGTCAGACTGAGGTGATATGCTATATCTTAAGGTGAGTGTTTCTATTATGTGCACATGAAGGGAACCAAAGGCATCTGACAAGCATTAGAATTCAATGTAGGAAGTTGAGATAAAATTGAACAATTGACAGAAATTAAAGCAACCTGAAGGCGAGATATGTCACACTTTGCTCCGTCCGACACAAATATGTCGCTGTCCTCTATGCCAAGGTCTCCATAATACGTTGATGCAATTGCAGCCCTCAGTTTCTGCAAAGATGAAGAGTATTTTATTCTTGGTTTACTGACAAATAACTCATGAAACTGATTCAATTGTGTAAACGATGGTTGAAATTTTACAATGATAAAAACAAAAAACAGGCTCAGAATTAGTAAAAACTTCATCTGCTTTTTAAAATCAACCATGTTACTGAAGGTCATAATATCTTCCACTAGATATTTATGTTCTCATTGACTCACAACTATTCTATTCCTTTTACAAGAAAAGCACAGTCCCAAATAAAATAAATACTCTCAAAAATGACAATGATATATAAAAACATATCAAACTGTAAGCAATTATTGAGAGGGAGAACCTAAGAAGACCAACAAAAGAAATCAGAAAGCACCAAACAAAACCAATCATATCGAATTTTGTGGTGCTTCTGCAGTCCACACTCAGAAGTCAGAACTATGTGAGCAACACAGAGACAAAAGAGAACATACTTTTTCGCCTTGTTCAGCTCCATAACCACTATACCCCCCTAAGGTTGACAACGCTTTTGCTCTCTGCAAACATTAGAAAGAGATGAACAAATCAGGCAGTGATTGTCGCCAGATCATAAAATAAAAGCTGAAAACAACATATCAGGCAGTGATCGTCGTCAGATCATAGAATAAAACAGGATATCTTTTAACTTGGTTTCCTAGGTTTTTGCTTAATTGCGAAATGTGGGACACATTTAAGCTAGTAATACAATAATGCATTTCAAAAAGAAAAACGAAAAATAAATAAAGATAGAGTAGAATAAAAAGAGTGTCTCAGTCTTCTGAAAGTGCTAATAGTGTTAATAACCAACAGCAGATGCCCCGTAAAGTAGGACATATCTTGTGTCTTTATGACATAAAGTTTACTTCGCTTCTCCTTTGAAAATCAATGTATCAGCATTGACGCTTTGTAGGGTAAAGAGTAAAGTTTTTGTACTTGTAGATTACCTCAGCCATGGCAGATGTTATAACTTCCGGAATGGGCTCAGTTGTGTCTCCAATCCCAAGGCTTATCACTTGTGCATCAGGGTATTTTTCCAAGTGTGCAAGCTTCCTTCTGTTAATCTACGTACAAAACATACAAGCGAGAAGCTAAATTTATATCTTCTCTTTCATACATATGTCATTTCAATTAAAACCCATATCATGTAAACAAATAGTTTTAAGAGATGGATAACAAGGGAGAAATGGCTATAATTATAAGTTACAATGCTAAATTAACACTTGAACAAACTGAATATTGTACTAAGCAAGTTGGGGTAGGCTAGAAAATGAAACCCATAATGATGCCGTTAAGCAATGCTCCAATGTCATGTCATTAGTCCTAGGTGCCTTGATATCAGTAGTATTTACCAGAAACTACCATGATATTTCCAGTGGTTTGCAATGTTGCATTCATTTGTTTATCCCCAAGCAAAAAAAAAGCAAAAAAAAAAAAAAAAAAAAGTAGATTAAACATTTACCTCTGGAAATAAATAACCAGCTTGAAGTTTTGCCATGTTTGCATTGCGAGAGACCTTGGTTGTGTAAGCTTCAGCCTTCTCAATTGGTGTGGAGGATGCAACACATTTGCATATCAAATCCCTCCTCACCGAAACCGAAAACTTAGGAGTTCTGCAAATCAAAATTTATTTCGGAAAATATATAAGAAATCATAAAAATCCAAATATCCTCTGAGACATTCAAATGAGATTAAGTTGATTACCTTACCTGGAATCATTTTGCCATGATTGTTGACTTAAAAATGCAGACGATGAAGACGAAATCGAGGCCGAGAGCTGCATATTTTCTACAAGATAATAATTTGAAATTCTATCAACCAATTAGGGTTTTGAGAAGTTGCAGCCGTTTTAGGGTTTAAGTGAGAGAGAGACCGAGAGAGAGAGAGAGAGTGTGTGTAAAGGGTTTTATGTTGGGTGGTTGTTCTTAGATTGTTGAAAGCTTGGTCATTTCGTACTGGTGCTTGCTTGAGTCATTTGGGTCATAAGTGGCTAAGCCACATGGAACAACATGGGTCCCACGTTATAGTTTTGGACCATCCAAGACATGACAGGTAGGGGGAGGAGAGATTTTGGGCTCTGTCACCTACTACTGCTGCTACTCATTTGACATGTACCTTAAAATCTAAATCCACTCATACTGAGCAGAAGCTGAAAATAGCCCATTTATCAGACAATGTTGGCTACTAGTAGTGTACTGATAAAATTCGAAAGACAACGAAAATCAAAAGAATCTGAATTGTATTATCAATCTCGTCATAAAGAGCTAATACAACAACTTCATTATTAAACAGATAATGAACAAGCCTATTTTGTTGCCTCAGCTTAAAGGTTTGGACAAGAAGTGGATATCTCGTCTCTATCACTCAAACTCCTGGAACTCTCTGTGTCCTGCTGCTCGTAACAGTTGTTGCCATGATCCAGAGATTTCTCAACAGCACACCCATGAACTGTAGAAAGCCAACCTTATGAACTGAAAATACATCAAGCTAAACGAGTCTGATGATAAACCTGAACATCGTTTCCTTGGTTTACTTTCGACGTTTCTTGGGGAGTCGGCATCCATTATGTGGAAGGTTGGTGACATCCTGTATGTTTATAATTTGATATTTGGGTCCTAATGCTTCTCTCAATCGCAGGACAGCTTCTTTCTTTTTTCTGAAATTAGTGAACCCTTTGACTCTTACTACAACAGTATTCGCCTTGACATTTCTACCATCATCATCTTCTCTTTCATCAAATCTTCTTAATCCAGTTAATCCAGTTTGTCCTCTAGGTGGGTTTGTAAATTGGAAATTGTTATCCATCCTGGGACCTCTGTATGGCGAAGAAGATTGACCCAAAACATCTGCAACTCAAATGACAGAAATCCAGTTATCATCAAACCAGAAACTGATAACAACACCAATTGAGCATGCTGAAGTGAGTAATTGATTGCGACTAGTAGTACCTGATAAGACTTGATTAGGAGAGGAATCACGACGAAGACGAGATAGGGAATCAGCAAGAGACGAAGGTGTCCGATCAATATTATTGGATTCTTCAACGAAATTAGGCAATTGAGTGTTGCTGCCATCATTGAGGAAACGAAGTGACGATGGAATAAAAACCCTCCTAGCAGCAGCTGATGCACAAATTGGGTGATGGTGATGAAGAAGACGCTTGTTTAGAAGTAGATTCCCAGTTTTCCTCAGAAAAGCCATGATTTGTTTTGCCCCTAATATGTCAAAAAGATAGCAGAGTTAGAATTACAACACAATCATTCTTGCAAATCTTCTTTACAGCAAAATGGTGTCACATTATAATGTCAGTCCAAACAGCAACTGAATCAACAAATGACACAGGAAAAAAAAATAACAACCCAAACATACAGTTAAGCTAACAAGGTAATATGTGGCATCGCACAAATATCATCGACACGCTAAGGGGAAGTAGAAGGGTTACACGGATTGCACATCTTCCAAATGACAACAATTTACAGATCCCTCTTCTACAAAGTCAAAACTAATTAGGTCGAAAAACAACACAGATACAGATTCAGTTCCAACAAATTCCAATCTCAACCTTATAGTTAAACTAGTTCAGCATCAACTAAGACCATGTAATTCTACCTTCTATATCGATTTCATGGGTCTACTCAACATTTGCATATGATGGCAACTTGAAATGACCAACTAAGGTCTAACATTAAAAAAAAAAAAAAATTAAGAACAACTGTCCAACCATTTATCAGAAATGATAAGTTAGGGTAACTAAAAATCCTGAAATTTCATTCAATTGGCAACAGTCTCTTCAATACATGTTCTCCATTCCTAAAACCCTAAAACAGAATAGACAACACCCAACATAAAACAGTACATTTACAATGACTCTAGTTCAAATTAAAGCCAGATCTTTATCATGAATCCGTTTACATCTTAACATAAATCTGAAAACCCACAATTTAAATAACAAACAAAATCTAACCCATCAACCCTAATCAGATATACTAACATCATCTATGAACAATGAGACAAATAACAGGGTGTCATTCAAACACACGGCGAAATAAATAAGGGAGATAATCGAAACCATGATTAACCGATCAAAAAAAATAAATCGAAACCATGATTTGATGAAGAGACATCTTACCTTCTAGGGAAACTCCTCCTCCTTGATTGTGCCTCCTTGATTGTGGTACTAGCCTACTGCTCCTGCTGCTTCTAGGGAGATATAAACACGTTATGATTACCAAACTACCCTTCTGATTTGGAGTTTTAAGTTTTCGACCTGGGTTGCATGGACTCGGATACGGAGATGCGGACACGACACGACAGGGACGTAGATACGAGCGAGGTCTCAAAATTGACGGACACGGACACGTTTATATATTTAGTAAATATATAATTTAACTATACTAATATATGAAATTAATGCTAGGAGAAGTAGTATAAAATGCTGAAAATATACAACCTACACACAAAAGCGTGAATGACTCAATTGTTAAGCTTCTTAGGTGGGATTATGACCTTAAGAGTTCGAATCTCAAGGGAGAATATACTAAATTATCACTTAAAGTAGAGAGTTTACCGAGTTGACTGAGTTGACCGCGTCGTATGCGTGTCGTGTCCGCATCCGCGTCCGACACGAGTCCGACGCGGACTCGGGCCCAAAATCGGCGCGTCTGTGCAACCCAGTTTTCGACAGCTTGAGTTGAGAAAGTTGGGCTGCAATATATGGCAGTGTGATAAGCCAACACTTGTTTAGGTTGTTTAAGCCCTTTCCTATGGGAGGGCAAACACCTTAATCGGCCTGTTTTACCTCATCAGGAGGCTCGCAAACAGGCAGACTCGCTAGGCAAACATCACTTTCGAGCGATAGTTTCTCTCGGTCAAACATATTTTCGATGTTGTGTTGGTATAAATCTGCATAGAGACTTCATACCAAACATCCATAAATTCATAACATACATCCTAAGATTTGTAAGACAATACTTATGACAAACATGATTCTGAGATAATAAAAACAGTATCGAGATTAGTATACACACTTTCAAAATCAAGATGAAGATCTAAGTATCCATTAAACTAGAATTTCTCTGATTACAAACTACATGGAAATTGTGCTTAGAGACTAGAGGAGATTTATACTAACTTAATCCCACTCTCACGTCCTAAGGCTTAACAAAAATTTCAACCCTTACAATGGAAACCGAGCTCGCCTTTTATAGGTCGAAGCGAAGGTGGATTACAGTTAATAAGACAAAATACATAATCGTGGTGGTGTCAGAGTTTGTCGAGTAAGTCGGTGGTCTTCGGAATATCTTCGAAGCTGAATGTTATTTGGATGCCTTTCGGCATCTCGGGATGCTTGTTTCGTCGTAGGTACCCTACACTTCGTTATCCTTCGAAATATTCCTTTGTGTCGTTCCTTCCGAGATATTCAGTGCTTCAGACTTAGCCTCTTCTTTAGGTGCTTCTTTATTGGGAGGTTGACACGTGTCTCGATAGTTTTATACCCCTACAGTTTGCCTCTTTCCTAGTATCGAAGATGCTCGGGAAGAAAATTTTTACTTCGAAGTCAACTTCGCGACACATGCCCTACTACTGATTAGACATGACGTTTCCGTGAAAGGTTCTGCATGTTCCTGAGATTTTAGCCACCTTTTGATCTTCCAACCTGCAGCGCCAGTTTCCCTCTCTATTATTTAAGTTTTATTTTCTCCCTCTAAAATACTTTAGCCTTTTAGCCTCCATCTTCTCTAGCTCCGACTTCGTTCTTCTTCTGAAAACTCCTAAATATTCCCTTTGATACATAGCTTGTTTAGTAGAATTCTTAGGTACCCCTTACTTTACTCTTCCCATTAATCCATAAAGGTAGGTCTTTTCCTGCTTCTGAAGCTTTTTATGTTTTCCATCTCTTCGGAGCTGCAACTTTCGGTGTCGTTGATACTTTTGCTTTATTCCTTTCTTTCTTTCCTTTCTTATGGCTTGTCCTTCTAAAATCGAGGCCCTTATCTCAAAGATGAGGAATCTATGCTTTAAACCTGATTCTTTTGATATAAAGGCCGTTAGCACTCCCGACGGCCGGCTGACCCCTGAACTAGTCGAGGAGTACCAGTGTGGCGAAGATAGGTTGCTAGTTACAAGTCATCAGATTTTTGTTGGGTTGATTCCACCGTTCTATCGCCCATCTAATCCTTTGCTACTCAAGATTCTTTGTTTTCTGCCTAGTCCTCGAGGGTAATGCAGCTTACCTGCAGCTCGATTTAACTGATCAATATATGGATTTCTGGTTTCTGGATAATTCCGAAGCTGGCTCAGTGGCGAAGTATTATTTTACTGCTGAAAACTTTTTCCTGCATTTCGAACCCTTTTTAACTCTTGAGAACGAAGCTGCTCCCTGGGGTGTACGTTTCAGACCCGTGAAAGGAAAGACGAACATAACCCCCGAGTTCCCAGACTATTCGGTGGACGAGGATTGGTATTCGGAATCTGTACTACTTACTGGTCCATCCTCCAAGGCTGGAAAGATTCAGGCTACTTTTTTCCCTCATACGGATTTCGAAGAAGGTCATCAATTCTCGACCCAACATCTTTTCACTATTCATTTCTCCGACGAGGAAAAAGAGATGTCTCGTAAGGCTTCTCAAAAGAGGAAAGTTACTTCTGAAGATGCTCCAAGAGACTCAAAGCGTGCTCGTGCAGGAGAGGAGACTATGGATCAGGTAACAAACACTAACTGGTTTGAAATGTGTTTATTTAGGTATTAATACTTGCCTCTGTTTGTTGGCTGAGTAAGACGGATCTTCTCATGTAGGGAAAAGCTACTCGTGATAAAACTTTAAGTATAAACGACGCTTCCATGGATTTTCAATTTGGGATGAAGAATAAATCTAGCAAATCTCGTAAGGTTTCAAAGAAGAGTGCCGATGGGAAGCCAGCTGAGGCAGTTACGTTGATCAAGGATAAAATGATGGCATCAAGGCCTTTAATTTCATTGCGTCAATGCACTAGGGGAGAGATGGCATCATGGCCTATTCGTTTATGTGGCATCGAGGCCTTTTAGGAGATTCGCCTAATCAAGTAGGTATTTTTTGCCTAATCGAGTAGGATATGGAGTTGTCGAAATATAACAGGGCAAGCTGCTTTCTTTATTTATTCTTCTACTAATGACATTCGAAATGCTTTGATTACATCAGGTTTTAACTAAGATGTTTCAAATTTTTTCGTTCCACTGGGGTGCTCAACCTCTGCCCTTCGAGGTTGATTACGCTGTAAGTGTTGTTTCCAAGCGTTTTTTTAATGACATATGGTCCTGCCCAGAATGGTTCTTCCTCAGAGGATACCTTTCCGATCATGTTCGAGCTTACTTCGTTTATTGCCTCTTTTGATGATGCTGCCTTATGGTTTGCTAACATGAATTGTTCCCTACTCTCGGAATAATGGCTTTTTCCCTTGTTAGCAGATGTTGTAGCTGGTTTAGAGGTTGTCTTTGGGTTTTTCATGGTACTCGTATCCATCCTTGCTTCAACTTCAGCAATGAATTCCTTAATGCTTGACTCAGTTATTTTTAGGTGATTGTTCTGATTTGCGGGATCATGGTTCGAACCCTCCATCTGCTGGATGTCAATCTTGTTACAGACGCGAACTTCGACAGGATCTCCCATTATTTCTGCAATTTCGAGCGGGGTTGGGAATCGAATTCGTCTATGAAGTGTGGAGGCCGCCCCCATGAGACTGTGTAACCAAGGCCTGCCCACAATGGCAATGTATGGAGAATCAATATCAATCACACAGAATGATGTTAGCAGTTCAAGCTTTCCTACATGAATTGTGAGAGATAATTCTCCTCTAGGTATCAATGGTTTTCCATTGAATCCGAATACATTGTACATCGAGGGCACCAACGCAGCATTTTCTCCAAATAGCTTGTCATGAGTCTTGCCGAAGAGTATATCAACTGAACTTCCAGGGTCTACCAATATTCTTGGCATTGCCAACTTGTCAATGCGCAGGGTTATGACTAATGGATCGTTATGTAATCTTCCTCCATCTGGAATGTCTGCAGCAGAAAAGAAGACTGGTAGTTTTTGCTAGTCCTCGAGTGGTTTCTTCATTGCCACACTCATGATCTCTTTTCCTTCGAAATTTCTTTATAGAATATATCTATAATAATGTTGCTTTGGAAACTACATTCACTGACTTCTGCGTGCATTATCGAGTTACAATCGTCGAACCTCGGAATATCCCTTCCAATTGTTATTACATATGCCTCTTGTTTCTTTTCTTCCTTTGATTTTGGCTGATTTGGAGGTGGATTTGGTAGTTCCAAAAGATGGTTGAATTTTCCTTTCGAGATGAAGTAGTGAACTTGGTCTTGTGTCGTGATGCAGTTCTCAGTGGAATGCCCATAAACCTTGTGGAATTCGTAGAAGTCCCTCGAGTTCCTTGTGTGAGGTGGCTGATTTCCACTACTCTTTGGATATCGAATCTCGTCTGCTGACTCAGATTGCTCGATTCTTCGAAAGGCTAATTCGAGGGGTACACTGAGCTTTGGAAGCTTCCTGTCTAGAAAAGGAGGAAATCCTGGCCTTGGTACTCCGATCTTTTTGCTTTGGTAACCCCCCTCGTATCCTCTTATCGAAACGATGTTTCTGTTGTCGTTGTATCTTCTGTTATCATTATATCTACCGTCGTTGAATTTTCCTTCACTTTTATATCGCCCATCATCGTTCTGTCGTTCTCTTTTGGAGGAATCCCCTGCTTGATTATTCGTGTACTGATCTTGACTTGTTTTAAATAGTATTTTCTTTAGGGGCTCTACCAGACTTTGACTTCATCTCGCTCTTCCAAGGATAAATTGTTGATCGAGTGCACGTGCTTCGAAATGCTCTCCTTTCCTTGAGCTTCCTGTTTTTTGATTTTTTCCAAAGCGATTCGCTCCCTTTGGTATTTCTGAAGATTCTGCAGTGTTTCGACTTTTTCCGAGAAGAGATTTTTATACAAAGGATGTTCCTTATCGAGTGCATTCAAGTAAGCTCGGACTTTGTCCTTTTATGTTGCACCATTCCCCACTTCCACACATTGCGTGGTCTATCTCTTTGTCAAGCTTTTAAAAGATTCTTTAGTTTTGACTTTGATACTGAACAATTTCTCCACCCCAGGCTTTGATGAGTTATTGTAAAGGAAATGGAGTATGAAGACTTTGGATAGTTCCTCGAAAGATGAAATTGAGATTGTTGGTAGGCCGCCATACCAAGCTAAGGCCTCTCCTTTCAAACTGGATGGGAAATACTTGCAAAGACTCGTCCTTATCCGCCCAGGCTAGGAATAATCTTTGGTACATTTTAATATGGAGAGTCGCATCTCGTGTTCCATCGAAGACAGAGTTAAAAAGTTCCGTCGCATTGCATGGTACATTTAACTGGTATGGGCTTGTTTAAAAGTTCGGGGCTTAGTGGAGAGCGGTTGACGTCGTTAACTTTACTTTGTCAGATGATTGAATTATGTTGTCGAAGAGCTCTGCTCGAATTGATTTGATTTGCTCCATCATGACTTTTTGCAGTGCCAGAGTCTCGGCATCCTTTCTCGCATGTTCGTTCTCGTATATCAATTGTATGTTGTCGCCCCTTGGTCGTATGTTTGGTTCGATGCGTTGGCTCTCCTTCCCACGCTCCTTTTGGTGTCTGTATGCCTCTGTGTTGTTTCTCGATGTAGAGGGTCGTTTAGAATGTGAATTTTCATGTGGACGAGAGTGCCCTTCACTAGTTCTTTTGTAGTTCGAAGCCGATTTTTCAGCAGCTTTCTTGTTTGCTTCGGATAATTGTTGTTTTAGTTTTCTTATTTTTCTATTCTTTCTTATGAGTTTCCTAAACTGTGCAGCCTCAAGGATTCCTCCTCGGTTGGTTGATGTGGTTGTATTATTTCATTTGGAATTTCCTCTTCTTCTTCCTCGTTTTCTTCTTCAACTTCATGATTTGGTTACTTTATAAATTTGTCCCGTTCTGGAATCCTTCTCCTTCTGGTTCTAGATCCTCTACGAGTACTTCGTCTTCATTTACTTGTTCCCTATGCTGGACTGTACTTGTTGATATCTCTGGTGAGTCCTTTACTAGTTGACAGCCTGGTGATAGGTCTTGAAGAGCTTGTCCCCTGTCTCGATGAGCCCATTCCTTGTCTCGGTATCTGGTTGGATTACGAAGCCATGATGATAGCAACCTACAAAAAGTAACAGACCCGTGAGGTCCAAGGCGGCTACCACAGTGTACTATGGGTCTGACATGCACCCTAACAATTGTAACAGATTCTGACATGCGAGATTTTAGGGAGGATTTTATTTGTACGATCCAATGAAATTTCAAGTCTAAGAGACTTTTTACTCCTATCTTCTCTAATTGCTTTGACTTATTCAGATCTACCTTCCAAATATGGAGGTTCCGGAAATTCTTTTTTCCTAACTTTCTCATAAAAGAATTTTATTAGATCTAGAAGTTACAAAACTACTTTCCTGGTATAGTTCGGTAGATAAAACCCTAAAAGTCCCCCTAATGAATTTGAATAACCTGAATCATGTATAGGGTTTTAGGGGTATTTACTGGAAATTATAATAACGGGTTTTGAATTGAAAAAAAACCGATTTTCAAGATATTGTGAAAACTTCTTTGTTCTTCTTTTTGTGAAATTCTTACTAAAATACTTTTTTAATCTTGACTAGATCTCTGTGTTTCAAAGCTTAGATTCCTTGAAAAACTTAAATATATCATTATGATGATTTACTCGAAACTTCTTAAGTATGCTAAAGCTCAAGATCTTTAGATACTAAGATGATGGAGCTTATGATAAGAAAAGAATGGCGAAATGAAAGAAAACGTTAAGAAAAAAAAATCTGAGAAATTTGAAATCGACAAGAATCACAGGCAAACCTAAGTTGTTTTAATCAGTCCCTGTTTCTAGCGCCAAACTGTGTTGGTATAAAATCTGCATAGAGACTTCATACCAAACAGCTATAAATTCACAACATACATCCTAAGAGTTGTAAGACAATACTTATGACAAAAATGATTCCGAGATAATAAGAACAATATAGAGATTAGTATACACACTTTCAAAATCAAGATGAAGATCTGAGTATCCATTAAACTAGCATTTATCTGATTACAAACTACATGGAAATTGTGCTTAGAGACCATGGGAGATTGATACTAACCTAATCCCACTCTCACGTCCTAAGGCTTAACAAAAATTCCAACCCTTACATTGGAAACCGAGCTCACCTTTTATATGTCTAAGCGAAGGTGGATTAAAGCTAATAAGACAAAATACATAATCGTGGTGGTCTAAGAGTTTGTCGAGTAAGTCGGTGGTCTTCGGAATATCTTCGAAGCTGAATGTTATTTGGATGCCTTTCGGCATCTCGGGATGCTTGTTTCTTCGTAGGTACCCTACTTTTCGTTATCCTTCGAAATATTCCTTTGTGCCATACTTAGGGGTTGGGTTCCTTCTGAGTTATTCAGTGCTTCAGACTTAGCCTCTTCTTTAGGTGCTTCTTTATTGGGAGGTTGACACGTGTCTCGATAGTTTTATACCCCTACAACTGTCGAAATTATTATTTTTCTTGTCGAATTTATTATTTTCGACTGAGAGAAACAATCTCCATTATCTGAATTACATCCAACGGTCAGAATTTCCAACCTCTATAAATACTCAATTTCTCCACCATTTCAACTCACTAGTGGATTTGGCCTGATAAACGACTGCTGGGGCATGTAGTAAAACACGCAATTACGACGCACACAATCAGTAGCATAAAGGGTGGCATCTAGGTTGTGGTATTTTTCTACGACTACGCCCCAAGGGTCGCAAAGAAACGACGCGCATTAACCGCGATAAATTTACTACTGATAAGGTCAGTCGTATCCATGATTCTGAATATTAAAAAAAATGGAATCAGCTTTGGCTGAATCCCTTCAGTCAGAAGCTGAATCCATCTGTCTCACTCAAATTGAATTAAAATTATATTGAAATGAATCTCAAATTTAAATTCAAATGAAAGTCAATTCAAATTCAAATTCAAATTTACAAATGCAAATGACAATCAAATACAGTTGAAATGAAACTCAAATTCAAATTTTTAAATTCAAATGACATTCAAATACAAGTGAAATGAAACTCAAATTCATCCAATTCAAT
>JAJJMA010227582.1:29271-49362 GCA_023529015.1 Papaver nudicaule
CCATTTAGACCGAGAGGATTTCAGCAACTCTCTGTGGCAATAGTCAAGTAAATACGACTTTCGATTTGCCATAAATATGAGGAATTGGCTTGTGGCATATAATGCACCAATTCCCTGAGTAATAGAGACATAAGAATGTCCAAAATAATATAAGTCATAGCCATGAGCCATGATTAAGAATTGTAGCACTGATTATAGAAGCAAGTCCATAATCAGGAAAACAGGCGAGTGATGCTAACATAACGTAGCCACAACCAAGAATGCATGAATATTTCCAATTCAAGACCTAAAGATAGGCCACATTAATGATAATATGCTATGTTACATAGCATAATAATCTTATTAGGAAGTTATCTATAGGATGTATAGGGATGAACCATAACATTACGTCATATTCAGATTTCTGGACAGCTTACACGTCACTCACTCCAAAAATCTCCCAGGCCAGCCTATATTTCTAAAAAATACGAAATTTTATTATGTTATGGGGAACTCACAGATGAGAAACTTTCGTGAAGGAAGTTTCTCCTTATTCTTCACGGATTAGGCCGTAAAAATCGTCCTTTGAGGCAATTTGTAATCTGCCAGATTTCCGAATTTAATTAGGAAACTAGAATATCATGGATTAAATAAAGACCATAATCATCTAGGATTTGGATCAGCGGGACCCATAAGAAGAGGCAGCTCAAGAATGAATAAGTGGGACCCTCAATCTATGGTGAGTGATAAAAGTGGGTCATAGTATTGTTTTGTAGGCGACCTATGAAAGTGGGGTCTACAAGAAGAGTTGCGCTAGCAACAAAAGTGGGGTCGTGGCAAGAGCCACCCAAGGGATGAAAGTGGGGCCGTGACAAGAGTCACGACCAAGAGAGGAAAAGCCACAAAAGTGGGGCCCATGCATTAGGCATGGCTGAGCTCTAAAAGTGGGGCCGCCTAAACTACAGCCAAGCTAATAAAGTGGGACCATGATATCAGGTTATAGCCAACCAAAGAAAGTGGGACCAGACCTAAATCATAGTCAAGCAATAAAAGTGGGGTCGGGACATGAATCACGGCCAAGGCCAAAGTGTGGGGCCGTGGCATGAGCCACGACCAAGACCAAGCTAGGGACGCGAGTGGGATGCGTGATTCTAGCTAGGGAAGCGAGGGATGGGCGTGATTTCAGCTAGGGAAGCATGGAATGGGCGTGAGCTAGGATGGGATGGCCGTGTGGGCCACCCATCCATGGATGCAACCTAGGCAAGCCAAGAGATGCGAGTTTTTAGGGCAAGCAAGGGGACGTAGAACAAGGGATGGAAAAGGGGACGTGATTTTAGCTAGCAAGGGGAGGGACGTGAGCTAGACAAGGCTAGCTAGGTCGTGAGATTGGACATGGGCTCGATGAGACGTGTGTATGAACATAGGCTAAGGCACGTACACAGGCACAAGCGCATGCATAAGCTAAAATGCGTGCACATGCATAGGCGCATGCATAAGCGTTTTACGTGTAGGCTAGGGATGTGGACCAAGCTACTAGGCTATGGTCGCAAAAGATCAAAATATGGCTATGGTGACCAACTTTCTTATCCCTATTGTAAAATAAATTCATACCTTGCCTCGAGCCATTCCAAGATGCCAAAATTGATGCAAAATTACTCTTGCAACCTCCTCGCCAAAACCCACCATCAACACCATCACATTAAACCATAAAGCAGACGTTATTTAAATCGAGTAAAGCATTAAACATGATTGTATTTCACGTTGAAAAATTGGACGACAACTAAATTCACGTAACCAAAAACTTTTTTTATATTCACGTTAACCCTAAAATTAATGTGAAATAAAATCATGTTTGCTTTAGAAGATTTGAAAACATGAAATAGATTCACGTTAACTTTGAAAACGTGAAATACCACCACGTTTACTTGAAATTATATCAACACAAACTGTTAACGCACTCCTTAATAACGTTCATCCTGTGAGCGTGATTGAACATCACGTATTCCTGACGTGATTTAAGCTTACGTTTAACACTGGCGTAAAAGTTAACAACGTTTCTGCTTTCGACGGTTTTTAAGACAACGTTTTCTGTTTTGTGTAAGATACATGATTAACAATCACGTCCCACTATCCACACCAAAAGCTATTCGTTATACCAAATTTGGTGCGAAAAGTGGGTTCATTTGGGCTTGGTGTAAATCCTGTGATATGATTGTCGCCCAGCTGTTAGAACATGGCTCGGTCAACCTCACTAAGTGTTGGTATGTCAAGCTTAGTTGTCAAATTTAGTGATGAAAACTCGACCTCTTGAAACACACATTAGGTAAAAACTTTATTAAGTTAGCTTTAGGTTGTGGAAGATTTTGGTAGGATTTAGAATCACTACATAAAGAGTCGAAGAAGATTGAGGAGCAAACGAACACATCCAGCTTCGCATTCAAGAGGTTAGTGAATCTAAATAATGCGATTTCATTATCTTTTACACTTGTGCTACAAAAGACAAAAACATAACTTAATGCTTGAACTTTACTTTATGACTTGATCACGTGTGATCAATGTGTCTTAAGATATAACTCCAGATTATCGCTTGCGGTATTGTTGTTGTAGTTATGACATTCTATATTGCTGAGAGCTTTCTTTTTTCTCCGTCTCTAAGTGATATAAGGGTTTTCCTAAAACCTGCGAGTTGGATAATAGAAGTTGTGATGTAATCTCTGTAGTATTACGAGATTTAATCCATCACAGTATTGTGTCTCGACTTACCCTGTGTGACTCTGTTGGATTGATTAGTACGTACTTTTATGTGCTAAATGTAATCGAGATCGTGACTCACACTTATGTTGTGTAGATTCGATATACTATTGTTCTGAGACCGAATACTATATCATGGTTTGGCTTTGATTACTGAAGTTCTGAATTATTTATTTGATTTTCTACATATGAACATCTAGAATGCCATATTACACTTTTAGATTTTGAAATCATATTCATATTGTTATCTCAACTTATGGACTTTCAGAGTTCAAAACCTCAATATTGGTTTTGGTAAAACTTTTGATTTCAAAACCTTAATCTGGTTTTTGTATCCATAAGCTATTAGGTTCGAAACTTAAATTTAAGTTGTGACCAATGAGAAAACTTGATTTGAAACTAAGTTTGCTGGCTAATAGTGACTTGAGAATCGAGACCATTGAGTCTTGACCATGTGAGTTCTAAAATTTCTATAATAAAGACTCTGTGGTTTCCTAAAGTTTATGTGAACCGGGAAATATAGCCTGTGCGTCAAGGACAAAAAGGTGTGATACTGAAACGTTTCTTGACCACATGGACTCTCAAATTCGACACCAAACATTTGTTAAGAAATAATATGTGTTTCTTGTATCGAAACCTTAACCAAGGTTTTGTTAAAATAAAATCTAAAGTTCGAAATCTTAATTTGATTTTCGCTCTATGGAATCTAGATTTGAGAACCTTAGTTCGGTTTCAGTCATATATGAAATCTAGGATCCGAAACCTTAATTTGTTTTTTGCCAAATAGAATGTAGATTTCGAAACCTAATATTGGTTATCCCAGAATGCGTATTTTCGAAGTTCAAACTCCATCATTTTGGTTTGTGCTTCAACGAATTAATGAGTTTGATATTCTCAGTTTGAAGTTTGAATTTGTTCATCTTCAATGTACAACTAAGTTGGTTTGAGTCATCATCAGAAATATCGTTCGTCGCTCTAGTTAGTTGACACATGATTCTTGATCAATACTGTACGTGATTAGATTTTTGTATGGATATGGTACTTGATCAAATATTCAATTGGTTATTCTTTTGATATTTGATTTGAATTCTTGGATATCATCAACGTGACTATCTACATTGGAATCGAGAATTCAGGAGATTCAACATTTTGTTATTACTCGGAGATTCATACGCGGTACTTTCAATGGTATATCTTTATTGTATGATTCGGAATGTCCCTGAACCTGCGTGTTCACTCAAGCTTAACACACAATGCTTGACCATGTCTGCGATGATACGTTTATGCGGAACGTTAGCCACATTAGACCTGATCCCACTTCCACCTAGGATCATTCTGGCCCGTCCAACAAAGCCTAGGAAGTAATGTCGACATTATCAAAGATGATGACAACATTTGGAAGTTAATAATACTATAAGATGATTTTTCGAATCCAAGGACATGGATTTCGAATTGAACTCTATCCCAGGGAGTATATTTGGTAAGCACTATATTTCGAATTAATAAAATATCCAAATATATCTTATTGAGTATTATTTGCTTAATTTGAATGCTTTTGGCCAACATTTAAGGGAATATCTTTTCTCGTTAATGTAAAATGCTAAAGTATTAGATCTCATTAATGTTATGAGTCTATGTGAGGAATTTCAGAATTGTTATGGAATGTGCTTTAAATGTATTTTCGAAATTAAGTTAGCCTCATTTCAAAGCTAAGCCTTAGTCATTATAAACAAGAGTGGTATCTCTCCTGAAAGCTTTGTCCCTCTACCAAGTTTCATTCTTCGGAAAAGTAAACTTGTATTTATTCACTTTTCCTTTCAGTTACCTTTAAGCTTTTTCTTTCGATCTGGATTAGTGCAAGTCTTCTCTTAGGGATCGATAGGCCTAGAAGTACCTCTTTAGGGAAACTAATTTATGTTTACTAGTCTTATTTGTATTGTACTTGTGCTCTGTTCTATCACGTCTATCAAAGGCTTATGATATTGTTTATTCTAAGGTCCTTATCATCTGCTATAAGGCCACTCAATATCGTAGTGATAAGAACATACTCTTCATCTATTAACCTGGATTTGTCAGCAAGCCGCTTTCGATTTGTGTGCCTAAACTATAGATATTGAGTGGAATCAAGATCCCTTTTATTGGATTTGTCTTTGCAGGTACATCGTTCTTCTCGGTCATACATATTGTACTGCATCCATATATTGCTTGATTCTAACTGGGACGACAAGGTTGCTCTTTCAGGAGTTTTGGTTTCGAAACCTTGTTTGATATCTCGAGGGGTTTATTACCAAGTAAACTTAAACAACCTCGCTCTTGGTATAAACGACTTCGGTGAAATATTTGTAAGTTTCGAAGGATATCATTTAGTGGTTTGACCTACCGCTATTTGGTTGTTATCCATAACGTTGTAGTCGTCCGATTGGAGGTCGGGTAGCGATAGTCTTCACGACGGGCTGTGGAGCAACTCTTAGGCAAGACAGTAAAAGATGTATGTTTATTTAAGGGAGTACATGTGCGTGACCACCTTGCTGTGGTTGGAGGCATAGGAATACTAAGGGGAAATCTCTATGACTAATATTCGTATTAGGGTCATATTGTCGGCACCAGCTAGTCCGAAGTCTGAGAGTGGGTGTGTTGGCGGCTGTTTTAGGTGTAAAACAATAAAGAGAATCTGAGGGGTAAAGTGTGAAGTGTAATGATGTAATATGAAGTTGTAATGGTATTTGAGAGGTCAAGATCGAACAAGACTCGCCTAAACCAAGAAATGGCCGTTTGAGTATTGCTTCAGTTACAAGAAGAGGAAATAGGGTTGGTTTAAGGGAGGGAAGACGGGAAAGATGAGATCAGAGAATTGCTATGATTTCTGTGATGTTGTGATTAACATTGCTAAAAGAATGGATATTCAGTTCTCACTAGATATTGAATGCTAAATTAGAAGAGTTAATCAATTATCGATGAGATGAATTGATTGTACTGCACTGAATTGAACTTGAACTGTTGAACTTGTTCTTATATGTTCTGTCTTTCCAAAATGGTCGAGTGACCTATTTATAGCAATAAAATTCCAACTGATCTCGTAAGAAGTGGAAGTGTGGGAGTGTGGAGTAAGTGGGACCAGTTGTTAAGAGTCTTGCGCCTAATATTAGGGAAGACTAACAACCCACTTTCTCATCCCCTCTTTTCAGCAACGTTCACATGACTTAGCTTTCTTTCCCGTTGAGTGATTGAGCCGTTGCAATCACACGTGCCGTAGACCGCCAAACCAAAACCCTAAAGAATATCCCCCCATGTAACTTACTTGATTCTCGTAAGATTTGTTAAGCATTGAATATTTGTTAAGTCAAAGATGACTAAGTGCAAAGTCGTACCAATTACTGGTAAACTCAGGACTTCGCATAAAAAAAGAGATTTAAGCGATAAGCTTGTGCATCTCTTTTGAGTTTGGTCTAAGGATTAAGCCGGGCAATCACCATTTAAACCAATGAGAATAGTCTAAGGATTGAGCTACGCAATCGCCATTTAGATTGAGAGGATTTTAGCAACTCTTTGTGGCAATAGTCAAGTAAATACGACTTTCGATTTGCCATAAATATGAGAAATTGATGTAAGGGTAGAAAATGCCTTTACCTAATAGTAGCATGCTAAGGACGAAGATGTACCAGCGAGATAGCTCATGGGAAGTATGGAATCACTAGTAGAAGCTTTGGACGATGTACTCCAAGACAGGATGTACCAGCGAGACATGCAGAAGGAGCTGGCGAGCAAAGTAACATCAGCGAGAGTAAGGGCATCACAACGGAGGTAGTTGAGAAGTGGTTGAGCATTTATTACTCGTCAGAACGGATAGATTGTCAGAGTTGACTTGTTGACTCGGTGGGAACCTCGTCAGCAATCCTTATCCTTAGGAAGATTTGGCCGCCAAGACTGAATAGGTGAAATACTACCTCGGCGACATAGTGTGTCGGCGAGTAGAGACAAGTTAGCGTCAGAATGTTATTTGTTTGTATTAGTTGTTTCCAACTTTGTAATCTTCTATAAATAACGAGAGAAACCTTTGAGAAAAGGGTTGGACATTTCTTGGTTGGGTCTAGGGAGAGGAAAAGTGACACACGTGCTCTCTATAGCCCAGTGTCGAGATTAGGGTTCTTATTGAGAGATCAGACTTAGAAGATTGTTAAGGTGAGAGAACTGTAATCATGTTTATACTAGTGGAATCCCTTGGATGTAGTCCTCCATTATGAGGGCGAACCAAGTAAAAACCATTGTCAAGCATCTCTAACTCTTAACTCTTTATTATCTTTCATATGTATGATTTGGTGTATGTTTGTGTATGATATTTGGGTGTACAGTCTAAGATCTAACCCTTGGGATTTTAGACTGTTATATTTTGGCGCTAGAAACATGGATTGGACTTGTTTTTTCTTTGTTTTTCATCATGATTTGCTGTGCTTAACATACTATTGCTATGTTATTATGCTTCTTCTTTGAAGTTTTAGTTGTCTTTCTCATGAGTCACACAGTGCTATATTTGGTAAGGTTTATCGTTGTTTGAAGGGTTTTTAGCTCAGAACTCGGTTTTGCTCATAGTGTTTGTTAAGTACATCACATATCTCGCTTTTGTCACATGAATACAGCAGAAAGCGATCTTCTTGGGTAAGATTAGTGTTATTTTTAGTATGTTTTACTCTATGGCGTAGGATTAATCATAAATCTTGAGGAAAGTATACTATTTTGGGTATGTTTGGAGAAATTATAGATATATATTATCGGTGATTAGTAGAGTGGGTATCTAAAATACTGATTACCGGTGAATTAGCGAAGTAGTTTGTTGTTGAAGATAGAATGTTTTCAAAACAACTTCTTAAAATTGTCGCCGTACCTTCCTTTTGATAAAATCATAGTCTTTCGTGAAGATTTTTGCAGTTTGTTTGAAAATCTTATTCAGTCCTTTCTATCATGATTAGGTCATCATCTTCACAACATGTGATTTTAGACTGCCATTTTTGTCATTTCTTCAGCAACATTCTGAAAAGCTATTCAACTAACTCGTTTGGCATTTACCCACAGTACTAACAGAGCAATACTGTCAGGAAGTGTGTTTGTCTTCTTCTACAGGTCTTTGGCGAATGGGTCCTAGAGGAAGAAGCGGCAAAGCCCCAGCGGGAAGATCTCCACGATACCCTATCCTCCCTACACCAGTGACGTTTCCCAGTAGCCACAACACCAGAAGCAGGGGAGTGGAACTGGCTGATTTGCCAGATTCTTTGTTGGCAAGTTCATCTCGGCGGTCGCCTGTTCAGCGGACATTTCGCCAAGATGAGATTTTCATGGAAGATATCACTCACTTGGAGAATGCAGGAGCAACACCTGAGCCTAATGCATTACTGCGGAGGGTTGGTAGCGAAATAAAAGCGAATACCTTCGGCGAGCCCATGATGGTAACAGAGTATCTTAGAGAGCCGTCGGTGAGTCGTCTAATCTCGTGGGTGCAGTTCAGAACACTAGTGCGAGGGGTACAGTAGCAGCAAATGCAATCCCAAGAGCTATCGGCGAAACACCCCAGGAGGCGGAAGAAGCACCAGCAGTCGTTGCTGAACCTATCATGGCAGCAGATATTCAGCAGGCCGCTAGTGGAAATGATATGACGGTGGTGCCAGGCACAACCATAACTCTCCCAATGGTGGTAGCAGATAACACAGGGTCCACTAATACTACAGAAACTTTGCTAAAACAGATCCTTGAGGCGAATAATCGGCAAGCGGCTCAGATGCAGAGACAGATGCAGCTGCAGATGGAAACTGTACTTCAGAGCCACAGGGAGTTGATGGCGGAAAATAGGAAAGTGGCGCAGAGCAGGAGTCATGCGTCCCATTCACATACAACTCGCCGTTCAGAAAAAAAGTGGAACTAGCACAATGGAAGTCTCAGATTCATCAACGAAATATGACGAGAGAGGCAGAAGGAAAGATGTGTTTAGAAGAGATAGCGAAGAGTATAGTGATTCCGGAAGGCGTAGTAAGATAGATAAGGACATGAAGAAAGAGCTGCGCCGGTTAAAAACCAGGGTGGCGGCCTTAAGTGGAACTTCAAAAGAGTCGAAATATAAGGTGGCGCTCTCTGAGGCGAAGAAAACACCTTTTCAAGACTGCATTACGTACGGATATGTGTCCACAAGGTTCTCCATGCCAAAATTCACATCCACCTTTGATGGAACTGAGGATCCAGCACAGCACCTGAGAAGCTACAAGCGAGACTTGGAGGCATGGGTAGGATCAGACCCCATAATGTGTATGGCATTCCCCGCCACGCTCAAAGATAAATCTTTGGCTTGGTTTGATGGGTTGGAGGAAGGAAAAATTAAATCCTTTAGTAAATTGGAAAGCAAATTCTTGCATACATATATTCAGAATAATAGAAGTCGGCCCGGCGTGGAAAGATTGCTTAACATCAAGAAAAGGCCTTCGGAGACCTGTACAAGTTTAATTCAAAGATGGAGAAAATTGTGCAGCGAAGTAGGAACAGCGGTATCTGACAAGGATAAAATAAGAGCATTTATTAGCGCCATGGAGACATCAGACCCAATGTATCAAAAATTATTCTGGGAGGCGCCAAAGGATATGAAAACTTTGAGGGCTATGCAGGATGAATGGGTAAATTATGAAGAAATCCAAGCAGAAGAGCTTCGCTTAAAGAAAGAGAGAGCGAAACAAATTCATTCGATCAATAATTATTCTCTGGAGGAGCAAGAAGAAATTAGGAAAGAATGGCAGAAAGCAGAGCAACAGAGGTTGGCACAAATTCCCTCTTCGGCGATTGTAGTACCTGGAGTAGTAAAGCAGCAACAACAAGTTACCGCTGAACAACATTGGAATTCACAAAAACGAGACAACTATGATGGAGGATAGAGGCAAGATAATCGAGGAGGCAACAATGGCAGAGGTGGACGTGATAATCGGCGAAATGGGAATGGCGATAGAAGATACAATGAAGATAACCGCAAATTTGGTAGAGGCAACCAGCTACCTTTTCAAGATGCTACTTTACCAAAGTTACGTGTTTCTTATACTGATGCATGGGGTCAAATCGAGAACTCAAACTGTAGAGATGACATCCGCTACCCTTATAATAGAGGAAATCCCTGAGTCCCGCCAACTAACACTAATTCCTTTTGTCAGTTCCATCAGTTCCACGGCCACACAACTGAAAACTGTATTGGTGTGCAGCAGGAGGTCCACAGATTTATTCGCTTAGGGAAATTCCAGGAATTCCTTGAGTTACCACCGCCACCTCCTATCATGGTTCAGGCAATTCAAGTTATTCCAGCTCAAGCTCCAAATGTGTATGAGGTAAAAGTAGAGCGTGACTTGTTGGAGTTGGACTGCTTTTCCATTGTGCATTCAAAGATCACCAGGGATGAGTTCCACAACAATGTCCTATCTAGAGTGCATAAGCGAGATAGAATGGGAAATGAAATTTGTAGCGTCGCTGCTAAGCAAGAACCCCTGCAGGACTGGATGAAGGCTTGTGTAAGATTTTCTGCCGATGACATACCGCCAGAAGGAAGGAATCATAATAACCCTCTGGTTCTCACTATTCAAATGGGGAAATTCAGATTGCCTAAAGTGCTTATTGATCCAGGCAGTTCGGTGGATATTCTTTTCAACTCTGCATATGAGGCAATGAAGGCGAAAGACACCAAAATCCCTTCGCCGACAGTTTCCTCCTACAATATTTATGGGTTTAATGAGATTGCGTCCAAGCCTAAAGGCGAAATTGAATTCAAGATTGTGATATGTGATGAATACTTTTTGAACACCACTCTTTGCATTTTGGATGTTGATTCGCCGTATGCCGCAATCCTTGGAAGACCATGGCTGCACAGCCTAAATGGAATACCTTCTACTTACCATCAACGTGTAAGGTTTCCAACACCTAAAGGAGTCGCCGAGTATGTAGGAGATTTTGCAGTGGCGAAAGCTTGCAATACAGCAGATATACAAATGCGAGAAAATAGGAAAGCCAGAATTGCAGAGAAGAATAAACAGGGTAGAGAAGCCTTAAAAGAGCAAGAGATTCAAGACTTCATCGCTGACCCCTCCAAGTATGCGCATTCAGTAAACTCAGTAGAAGATATGGCGAAGCCTGAAGCAAAGACCTTATAGCAATTAAAGGAACCATCGCCGATGGGAGAACCCGAATTACATTTTACGGCGGTGGAACCAACTAGAGATATAAACATTAGCGAAGAAAACGATCCGAAAATGGTAAAGATAGGCACTTTGTTAAATGAAGACGAGTCGGAGAAGCTTCAAGCACTACTCGAAGAGTATGTTGACGTCTTCGCTTGGGGCATGAACGAAATGTCAGGCATTGACCCGGCGATAGCATGTCATAAACTAGATATTGATCCAAAGATTAGGCCTTTCAAGCAAAGGATAAGGAAATTAGCTCCCGCCTACAAGGAAGCAGTAGAAGCAGAAATTGATAAGATGAGGGCGTATGGTATCATAAGGCCAGTGCAATATCCTCAATGGATAACCAATATGGTGGTGGTACCTAAGAAGAACAAGGGAGTACGGATCTGCATCGACTTCAGCGACCTCAACCGGGCATGTCCAAAGAATAGTTTCCCGCTGCCAAGTATTGATCAAACAGTAGATGCTACGTCAGGACATGAGTTGCTATCATTTATGGATGGTTACTCAGGGTATAACCAAATACCTTTGGCGGAGGAAGACCAAAAACATACCGCTTTCTTCTCCACCAAAGGATTGTTTTGTTATACTCGGATGCCCTTTGGACTAAAGAACGTCGGCGCCACATACCAAGAGATGGCCCAGAAAATGTTTGAAAATGGATTGGTAAGACAATGGAGGTGTACGTTGATGATATGCTTGTAAAGAGCAAGAAGAAACAAACTCACCTGCAAGATCTCAGAGAGATATTTGATCACATGCGTCTTACCAAACTAAAGATAAATCCGGCGAAGTGTGTTTTTGGCGTAACTTCAGGAAAATTCCTGGGGTACGTTGTCACCAAGAAAGGTGTAGAAGCTGATCAGGCCAAGATTAAAGCAATCATAGATATGCCTTCGCCAGTAACAGTGAAGGATGTCATGCGACTCAATGGAACTCTGGCGTCGCTAAATAGATTCGTCTCAAGATTCTCTTACAAATGCAAATTGTTTTTTCAGACATTGAAAAAAAGAGAAAAGTTCAACTGGACTGAGGCACATGAAGATGCCTTTCAAGGTATTAAAAAGTACCTCGCTACTCTTCCAGCGATTCAACCACCTGAGCATGGCGAAGAACTCAGAGTTTATCTCGCTGCAACACCTTTCGCCATCAGTGCTGTGCTTGTAAGAACTAAGGGCGGAGAAATGCCTATTTACTATATTAGCAGAACATTGCAAGGAGCAGAAAAGAATTATACCAAAATTGAGCAATTAATCTTGGCGTTAGTTTTCGCATCTCAGCGGTTGCGTCCATACTTTCATGCTCACCCGATTGTCGTTCTAACTAAAACACCTATAGAGTCAATTCTGCACAGCTCTCAAAGAGTAGGGTGAATCGCTAAATGGAACACGCAAATTGAGCAATTTGGCGTCCAATATGAAATACGTACATCACAGCAGTCTCAAGTTATCGCAGATTTCCTCGCCGACTTTCCAATTGAAGAAGAAGAAGAAATAGAAGACATCCCCTTTTCGCTAGACGAACAGGAGAACGAGATGCCAGAACTACTAAAATGCAGCCCTACAGGATGGGAGGTGTATGTTGATGGCTCTTCAAATAAAGAAGGAAAAGGAATAGGAATTGTTTTTACATCGCCAAAAGGGTCCAAAATAGTCCACTCGCTAAGGTTGGAATTTCCAGCGACAAACAATGAGGCGGAATACGAAGCAGTTATTCATGCCATGAGGTTACTTATTGAGATGGACATTAGAGAAAACGTTAGATTGACAAGTGACTCTCAACTGGTGATTCGGCAAATCTCTGGGCGCTATCAAGCATCAGACCCTTCTCTGCAAAAGTATCTTAAACTTGCTAGGGATTATGCACAGGAGATTCCTGGTATCAAGTTTCGTCACATCTGCAGAAAGGATAATAGGCACACTGATGCCTTGGCTTTTGTTTCATCTATGATGACAAATCCTGATATTACTTCAATAGTTATTTAAAGAGTGAAGCAATCTTCGGTGGAAGAACGAGAGCAAAGGGAGGTATTGGCAACAAGCACAGAAGAGTCAGCGGAAACAGATTGGAGAACGCCGATAAAGTATTACTTGGATCGTCTTACGCTACCAAGAAAACATATTTTAGCTCACCAAGTCATTAGCAGATCGGCGAACTATGAGCTTCGAGATGGAATTTTGTACCGCCGGTCATTCTCTGGACCGTTGCTGCGATGTGTATCAAGAGAAAAAGGCAAGAAATTACTGGAAGCAATCCATGAAGGAGACTGTGGGAATCACAGTGGCCAAAGAGCTCTGGCATTAAAAGTCAGAATGCAAGGGTACTATTGGCCCTGGATGAATAGTGATGCTAAAGAGCATGCTCGCCGATGCAAGCAATGTCAGTTGTATGGGAGAAGGATTAAAGCACCAGCGACATCATTAAACTCAGTGCTCAGTCCTTGGCCCTTCGCCAAGTGGGGCATTGACATAATTGGACCGGTGACTCCAGGCTCCGGACAACGGAAATGCATCATTGTGGCGACGGATTATTTTACCAAATGGTGTGAGGCCAAAGCTATCAAAAAGAAGACAGGACAGGAAGTATTCACATTCATTTGGGAGAATATATTTTGCAGATTCGGCGTACCGGCGGAAATATGTACTGATAATGGAAAGGAACTTGTTGGCGACAACATTAGAAAATTACTTGCTACTTACAGCGTCAAACTAGGAAAGTCAACTCCATTATACCCTCAGAGTAATGGACAAGCGGAAGCCACCAACAAGACTATTGGAATGGGGCTGAAAAAGGGCAGAGAAGCATAAAAAAGCATGGCGCGAACATTTACATAATGTTTTGTGGTCTTACAGGACTACTGTCAGAGAAGCAACTGGAGCATCTCCTTTCCTACTTACTTATGGTGCTGAGGCAGTGCTCCCATCTGAAGTAATCCTACCAACTACAAAGCATGAGGCATGGGAGAAGAATCTAAATACCGACTTGATTCTAGCAAAGCTGGATGATATAGAAGAACAACGGTTGATCGCTCTTACGCATATGGAAAATTATCATCGCCGATTGTCTAGAGAATACAACAAGCGAGTGATCCCAAGAGAATATCAACCTGGCGAGTTGGTACTTCGAGAAATTCCCCCATCCCAGCGAAAGGGATGTAGGAAGTTGGAACCAGTATGGGAAGGTCCTTATATAATCAAAAAAGTAGCTGGAAGCGGAGCATACGTGCTGATTGATGAACATGGCGTGGAACTAGAACATCCTAGGAACGCCAAATTCATCAAGAAGTATTATCCTTGAAAGCAGCAATGTAAAAATCCGAAGTCTTGGGCGGGCATAATACCAAGAAATCTTATTAGCTTATGTAAAACAACAACGAATAAGATTCGGGGATATAGGTTTGCTATTATGCGCCGAACCCCGTTAACAAGTCATGGTGTCATTTAAATTTTTCGCTGGGTACTCTAACCACATCAACATCCAAAGCCTAATGGCTTCGCTAAAATAGTAAAGTCATAATCCAAGAGTATAACACGCTGGGGCAAAAATGCCCACCATCAGGCTACAAAGCCAATCACTGAGGCAAAAGTGCGAAATGTTTACAAGGCTAAAAAGCCATATATTGAGGCAACATGCCATATATACAAAAAACCCTGATCATGTACCAATAAAAGCATAATGCCACTAATTTATAAAATTAATCAGAGCTAAAGGTTATCATCCCAGAAACATGAAAAGCTTACTTGCTTCATTGAGTGAATAACCTCCTTGTAATGGTAAAACCGACCCAGGTTAGCTGTAAGGCCAATCGTGTTACTTATTGGTCTGTAAGTGTTTGGGGAATAAGACCTTAAGGCGAGAGCCACCGTAGCATCACTCCGGCGAGAGCCATTGTGTAGTCAGCCTACTGGGCAACCCAAACAGCTTATAATAGATAGCCGACGGGCACAAGTAATGGTTACGGCTGGGGTGTTAACCTAGGCTCTGCATGAAATTGTTAGTTGTACAAGCACAAGACTTCATTCAATGGCAGGTTAAGTCTTTGAAGAAAAACGTGAAAATAGTGCGCCGAATCAACAAAAGGAAAATCATACATTAACACTGGAAAAGCATAAAAGTTACAGTCTTGTCACGATATTCAAAGTGATGATGATGCAGTTCACTACAATAAGAATAAAAGAAAACTGGCAGAAGTAAAAGAAAATGTTGAAGATTGTAAGAGGCTAGTCTGTTTCGTCCTTTTCTTCATCATTTACCTTCTCTTTTTCTTTTTCAATTTTTTCTCCTTCGCCACCTTTCCCATCGCTTGTAGTTTCAGCGCTTTGGGATTCATCTTGTGGTTCATCTCCTTTTGTTTCTTCTTCTTCGTCGCCAGGTTGTTCTTCGCTTTCTTCTTCTTCATTCACTTCTTCTTCCTCTTTTTCTTTTTTCGCTTCTTCATCTTCTTCATTCGCTTCTTCCCCAGCATTTTCATCTTCTTCTTCTTCGCCAGACTCAGAGACTTCGCCATCTTGATCACAATCCACAACCTCGTTCATAGTGGGAGGTTTTGGAGCAATGGCATACTTGGCGGGTATCTTGAGTTTAATCTTAGGATACTCTGTATTAACAAACTCTTGAACGACGATGAAATCCATCAAAAACAGCTGTTGGCTATGCTTGGTTGCTTGATCCCTAAGATCTTTCTGAGCCTGGCTCAGGTCAGTTTTGAGCCCATCCTGGATTTTCCCCAGATACTCCGCTTTGCTCTCAAGGCCCTCAATATTCGCCTGGCACTTTTTGTGATCTTGAAGGTGAAGATTCAATTCAGCAATTTGGTTGGGGCATTGGCGATGTTGTTCCAAAGCCTGGTTTAGTCTCTCCTCGCAGCCATTGTGATGAGCGAGTTTCCCAGCCAATTCAAAAATTGTGTCGGTACAAAGCTGATGGTCCTCCACAATCTTCTTTCGCCTTTCTAACTCGCCCTCCAGCTGTTGACTCTCTCTGAGAAGAATAGAATAAGAAGTTAGAATTGAGACAAAGGTAAAGACACAGCGAAAGACACCTTAGAAATCTACCTTCTAGCCCGCTCACGTGCCTACAAGCACCAATTTGGGCTTCTCTAAGGAGATTTAGATGGGACTCAAATTTAGTATTGGTGGATGAGCCAGAAACGCTTGCCACTTGCTGAAGTTGAGACATCAGTTGGTTATTGAGTTGTATATCCGTATCGCCATGGACTTTGGCAAAGTCTTTCCACCTTTGAATTTCTTGCTGGGTGGCATCTCTCTCTGAAATTGCAAGGTTTAAGCGAGAGGCAAGTTTGTCAGCCCTTGCTTTCTCCCCTTGGAATAAAGAACTCGCCCTCATATGATCCACCATGGCAGTCTCCTTTCGCTTGTTATTAAGTTCTGCTAGACGACGAGCGTTATCACGTTCACTCTCAATCCACTTCAAATCGGCTTGGGTGGCTTTGAGAAGATTATCAAGGTTAACATTAAGTTCGCTAACATAATCTAACTCTCGGCGATACCACTTAATAGTCTTAGCCTGTCCAAACAGCAAATCGCACTGCCTAGCGTTAGCATTTGCCAAGTTATCAATCTTGGTTTCAACTTGCTTCAGTCGGGCATCAGAATGTTGTTGGCAACCTTAGAAGGGGCAAGATCTAAGGGTTTCGGCGAAAGTCT
The DNA here is from genome assembly GCA_023529015.1 of Papaver nudicaule. NCBI lineage: Eukaryota > Viridiplantae > Streptophyta > Magnoliopsida > Ranunculales > Papaveraceae > Papaver > Papaver nudicaule. The sequence continues at coordinate 45,863 of JAJJMA010227582.1, forward strand.
AAAGCAGGAAGAAAATTTCATAAAACAGCCAAGGACCAAAGGGAGCTTACCTTGCAAACCATTACGCTCGTCCATGCTCTTAGCGTTCGCTTTACGCCATCCCTCAGCAGCCTCTTCCTTCTCTTTCATTTGGCGATTAAGGATTTTGTTCTCACGATTCAAAAAGCCGATTTTATCGCTCTGTGCTTCGAAGGTGTCATAAGGCTAAGGCAATGTTGAAACCCCTGAGGCAGAAAGAAAAGAAGTCAATAAAACAAAGCATATGTGCATGAAGAAAGAAGTACCAAGAAGAATAATCACCGCGACGACCATAGTGAAATGCTCTTGGGGAGTCAAGTCATGAGCCACAAAGGATAAATCCCTCGTATGGGCAAAGCCAGTTGTAGAATACTTCAACATAGCTTCATAATAAAGGGAATTCAGACTACCCTTTTCCTCTAGCGAAAGCAATTTAGATAAAGAGTCAGCAAGTCTGTTAACCACTTCGCCAGTAGCACCCCTTCTTGTGAATCTGGGAGGTCGATCGCCGGGAGGCATCTTGTGCAAGTCTGTGAGAGCAGCGAAAGAAGAACCTGGAGCTCCAATTTCACCAGCAGGACTGGTAAGAGCTGTATTGGTAGTATGGGTTTGCTGGAGGTTAGTAACATCCTCGCCAAGATTAGTGACATAGACCCCAGATTCTTGCTCAAGCTGAGTCTTCACAGGTTCTGAGTCAGTCATCACTGTATCGCCATCCTTCTCCTCTGAGATGGTTTCCAAGTTATCAGATGTAGCCTTTCTTCCTTTAAGATGAATGGACAACTTCTTAGAAGAAGATTTTGTTGAAGTCGTAGTTGTACGCCTTGGACGAGTGAAAGCTGACTGAGGCAACACTAACGTTAGCGGATGGTTCGCCTAGAGGATTCTCGGCGGAGGGAGTTGCCTTAGTGTTTGGCGGAGTTCTTCTTCATGAGTCAAGGCGGGAGCATCCTGCGAATATGACGCCACAACTATCAGATCTTGAAACAAACATAGGCAAATATAGATATATATTTAAAAAATATATACAAATATATTTTTAAAATAAGCAAGACTTAATGTGTTTGTTACCAGATCTTCCGTTGTGATTTTCTAAGATAACCCAGAGACAATATAGATATATATTCCAAGGAAGAAAAATTGCTCGCTACCTGATTTGCAGACTCCCCAGCTTTGGTTTCTGATGATTTTCTCTTCTTGGTGGTGCTAGATTTCTTGACGGCGGAGGGCAATAACATCCAATTGCCCTTTGGATCCATATGAATTTTCCTATCCGTATCACGATATAATTTCTCCTCATCCCAATTCACTTGGAGGAAATCATGATCTTTGAAGCGCTTATGTTCTTCAGGAAAATCCAGTCGCTTGATCGTCTTTTCTTTGTCACACCACCCTAGCAGCCAAGGACCTTCTAACAAGCAAGGTAGATTGGACCAGCCGCCTTCAGTAGACTTCCTCGCCGTAGTGACACCTGAAGCTTCTTTGCTGTTCACAGCACCAAGCATGATCTCCTGTGGCTTTAACTTGTTCTTGGCAACAAAGCGATAAGCCCAGGGTTCACCCCTTATCGCCGAAGGAAGAACATCATATTGTTTTAGGAAATTCTCAACAGTATATGATTCAGGAGGGAACCGCCCTTCCTCGAACAAGTCTGGATAGTTGGTCTGGTTACTACGGTGAAGCTTCCACTCCACCAAAATTCGAATAGCATTCGCCGTAAGTTGAAAGGGACTTTTCTTTATCGCCAAGAATAGATCACACATGAATGTGTCGGCGGGATCATATAATGGGAATAAATTCACCTTCCCAGCCTTGAGTGTGCCGTAAGCAGTTACCGCCTTCTCAGCGTGTTGACCAGTCATGCGAAGATCTTCTAGAGTAGTAGGAGTTGAAGCCTTTTTCAAGCTTTTAAAGTGATTCAGCGTCAAGGGTTCAATGAAGATTCCGTCGTAGGCGCAGTACTCAGACCATTGTTTCCAGGATGGTCGTGATGGAACTTTAGTAGCGATAGGAGATTTTGGAGAGTTAGTATCAGCAGAAGGTGAACCAACCACTTGAGCGGCAGATCTTGCAGGGAGAGAAGAAGTTTGAGCAGTAGAAGCCATTAGCACGAAATAGAGGACGGAAGTAATTACAGGGAAGATGGCGGTAAACCGGAGCAACTAGGGTAGCCGGAAAAGATGAACGGACAGAGTTAAAAACGTTTGAAGAAAATTAAAACAAGAGATTAATACAAGGATTGGTTGTGGAAGGAAGATTAAGGAAAAATCAGAAAGGATAGTGAGGTTTTGAAGTTTGGTAAGCCTGATTCAGGTAGAAGAGTAGCAGCAGCAGTAAGGGGTTAGGGTTCAGAAGAAAGAAGAAGAGAAAGGGCTCTGGAAAAGTCGAAAATGGAGAAGAAAGTAAGTGAGGAAGAAAGAGAAGACGCCTATTTATAGGATAAAAAGAAGAAGATCAACCGACACGAGCGGTTACAGGTAATAAAGTAAAATCACCGCATGAAAGACGTGTGGCGTAACTGAAACAGTAGTGGAGAACGTGGGCGTAACTGAAGCAGAAGTAAAGAACGTGGACGCGGCATTTTCGGCGAGTCAAGAAAAAATTTCACCCCCGGCAATCAAAGATCTTGGAGATGAAAGAGGCAAAATGTAAGGGTAGAAAATGCCTTTGCCTAATAATAGCATACTAAGGACGAAGATGTACCAGCGAGATAGCTCATGGGAAGTATGGAATCACGAGTAGAAGCTTTGGGCAAAGTACTCAAAGACAGGATGTACCAGCGAGACATGCAGAAGGAGCTGGCGAGCAAAGTAACATCAGCGAGAGTAAGGGCATCACAGCGGAGGTAGTTGAGAAGTGGTTGAGCATTTATTACTCGTCAGAACAGATAGATTGTCAGAGTTGACTTGTTGACTCGGTGGGAACCTCGTCAGCAATCCTTATCCTTAGGAAGACTTGGCCGCCAAGACTAAATAGGTGAAATACTACCTCGGCGATATAATGTGTCGGCGAGTAGATACAAGTTAACGTCAGAATGTTATTTGTTTGTATTAGTTGTTTCTCACTTTGTAATCTTCTATAAATAGCGAGAGAAACCTTTGAGAAAAGGGTTGGACATTTCTTGGTTTGGTCTAGGGAGAGGAAAAGTGACACACTTGCTCTCTATAGCCCAGTGCCGAGATTAGGGTTCTTATTGAGAGATCATACTTAGAAGATTGTCAAGGTGAGAGGACTGTAATCATGTTTATACTAGTGGAATCCCTTGGATGTAGTCCTCCTTTATGAGGCGAACCAAGTAAAAACCATTGTCAAGTATCTCTAACTCTTAACTCTTTATTATCTTTCATATGTATGATTTGGTGTATGTTTGTGTATGATATTTGGGTGTACAATCTAAGATCTAACCCTTGGGATTTTAGACTGTTACAATTGACTTGTGGCATATAATGCACCAATTTTCTGAGTAATAGAGACATATGAAT
>JAJJMA010227590.1:0-12528 GCA_023529015.1 Papaver nudicaule
CCTTTATCTATGTATCGAGTCATCCCTGTACAACATATATATATATATAACACTCAATGAAAGCTATCTCTACACAGTTGTGAGAGAATCAAATCCAGGTGCTAATGCGAATTCCGTTCGTGCTTAGTTTATGTATAGCGATGATGTGCTTATCAAGAACCCTGTATAACCTTTGCAATTTACCATGTTGACTAATGTAATGTATTCAATTGGATGTCATTCTAGTTTCGTTGGTGTGACTGATGCGCGCGACTTCAATAGTTCAATCTTTTTGCGGATCAAAATAAATTAAAAAAAAGTTCAATCATTCGTTTCGAAGCATTAGGCGCGTGAGTTGTTCCCCATTGTCTCCGTATTGTCAACATTATGCAGTGTGATTGTGTAGCACATTGGCTCTTGCCTCGGTCAAGTTGAGACTCGAGAAAACCCTCAGGTGTATCAACCGTAGATAACACACAAATAATTAAATGGATCAGCCGTTAGATGAAATAATGAAACATGAAATCAAGGGTCATGAGTAAACCCTAACCTAAAGGAACAGCTTCGAACCGTTATAAATAGTAGGGAAGGTGGTTTTTTTTTTTTTTGTGCACTAGATCCAATTGGTGTCTCCCTTTGAAAGCAAACCCTAACCCTATACTATGAACAACCCAACTCTCTCGTCACCTATGATTATTATCGTCAATGGCAACAGAAACAATAGCAGCAACAAAATCTTGGTAGATGGTTCAATCAATAGCAGCATCAACATGAACAAAATATATCCGCACTATAATATTTCCTCTCAGAAATCTAAGATCACTAGGTATGTTGCTTCCATAACTGTTGAAAGTATCAGGCGAAGGCTACTAGAGGTGAAGCCGGATCTCAACCATAAATTAAAGAACATAAAAAGAATGAAATGTAATATTTTTCAAGAAAATACATTCCCAAACAGAGTGATCTTCAGGCGGCAGACCAACGGAGACTCCAATCAATCTTATGGTTGAATTTTGCGGAAAATAACAATGAACCATGGAATGTAAAATTAAAATTTAGATATGATTCAAGAAAATGTGTATGATGTAATTAGGAGATCAATTTGAAGTTGAAGTTGTTAATTTGTATTGTTTTTATTACAGAAAATCGTAATTAGATCTAAGTTGCTGCACAACACTAAGGAGAAACCAGTTTTATGCGACAATTGAAATGGCCAAATGAGAGGCACACCTTAACCATTAATCATGATTGACACTTCATTAAGTTTATTGCGGAATGTTGATGCTCCTGCTTAGGTGAGGGAATTCTGTCACCAAATTGGCTTAGATTGGAATAATGTTTATGTACTATCCATTGCTTTTAAATTATTTGGGTTACTTACTTGCATCAAATCTAAGATTTTTGTTCCAATGCTTGAGATTAACCTTCCTGTTTTCAAAATTTCGTGTACTGAACCGTCCTGCGGATTGAAACAAAATCTAACATTTCTATGGAAAATTGAACAAAAACTTCTTTCAGTTGGAGATTATCACAAATCTACTTAGCAGTAGTGGAAATATTGTCATGTTTTTTTTCTATGAGATGGCGGTCACTGCAGACTGTAGTGATGCTAATGTGGGCATAAAAATTTTAGCTTCGTGTTTTTTTTGTTTTGAAAAAGGTAAAATTTAATTAAAAGGAGAAGTGCCAAAATAGCACACTCAAAGATACAAAAAAAAAAAGCGAATAGAGAGCTTACAAACAAACTATTCTCTAAAAAGATTCCCCCAATCGAAAACAAAATCATCAAAATTGTTATCTAGGATGTCCTACTGTTTGTAATTCTAAAACTAAAACTTACTTTGGAAAATATAAAATTTCCACATATTTGAATTTTCAAAGCTCAAGCAACTCAAAACTGGATAACCGAAGCCTGGTAAACCATCCCATCAAAACTTCCATATATACTTGAGTTCTTACAGAATTGTTAAATTACATTTATTTGGTTTTCAAGCTTGTAAGCATTATTACTAGTTGTATCAATGTATCGTCAAGTGATCAATTTTCCGATTGTGGAGAACTGATGTACCAGGTATATTCTCAATTTTAAGCTCCATGCTCTATGCAGTTATATTTGGTGTTGTTCCACATCGTGTTTCTAAAGAGTGCCATCCATACAATGTTAAATTTTGTGAACTAATATTTTCTTATTTCCTTGGATGTCGGTGTCACTAAAGTTTTAGCCGAAACCATGTATTTTTCTACTATCAAATATTGAGAGGTCCATTTTGTTCTTCGTAGCGATATATTAGATTAAACCGTACGGTAGTTCATATGTTTAGCAATTTGACCATTTGTGCATCCATGATATATTCTCTTCCTGATTAGCGACTGTTGTTCCTCCTCATGGTACTATATTTGCACTTTTGCAGATTCATCAAAGGTAGAAAGCTGCCACAGGATTCATGCCATTAATTAGTTTTCGAAGGTTCTTCTCTAGGAGGTGCTGGAGAATTTGGATATCAGAAAATTCGTCATTGCTTCCCACAAAGAAAAGCACTTTGAGTTCTCTAATTTTCACCTCTTTCTTTCAATATCAGAGACACTATGCAATATCGTTTCCAGTCATTAAGGATCTGTTCTTTTTTTGTACCATTCTTTCACACCGGCTCTTGCATCAAACCTTCCACGTAGAGGTGTAAAGTGTGCCATGCCAGCACGTTAATGGCACAGCACAGCACGCTAAAATTTGGGCACAGCACGGCACGCGACAAAGCACAGCACAGGCACAACACGCTAGCTTAGTGTGCTGTGCCGTGCTTGACTAATCGGCAGCACGGCATAGCACAGCACGCGGCACAGCACAGCACGCGATAAAGCACAGCACAGCACGCGGCACAGCACAGCACAGCACGTGGCACGGCTAAGCACGGCACAACACGTGTAAAGCACGGCACAGTGCACTACATTACATGTGTATTTCACACAAAAATGAAATCTACCTAGTTATTACCATTATGTTTTTGTTATTTTGATTAAATTTATGACAATACATAATATCTAATTTTATTAAGTGATAAAAAAAATATTTAGAAATGTAATTGATGTTGTAAATGTGTCTATTTCACGTTCATTTGATAGAAAAAAAATAACGATACAATTGTTATCACATAAAATTCAACTTATGTTTTTTTTTTGTTAATAAAGTTGTATATTATGCAATATATAATATTAAATACAAAATTTTAATTAATTTTTTCAAAATTTATTATAATTAACTTGATAATTTATAAGATTATAAGTTATTTAAATATTTAAAAAACATTTTTTTAGGATGATGTAAATTTAGTGTGCTAGCACAGCACGACACGGCACAGCACGCTTATTCGTGTGCCATGCCCGTGTGCCATGCCGTGCTTTGCTTTTGACTAAAAAAGCACAGCACGGCACAGCACGTTAAAATTGTTGGCACAGCACAGCACAACACGGCACATGGCACGTAAAAGCACGCCTTCGTGTGCCATGTGCCGTGCCGTGCCGGCACGTTTTACACCTCTACTTCCACGTGAAAAAATGAAAATTTCTCACGTACGTGTATAAAGCACAAATCACAACCGTAGATAAAACATATGTAGGTCGGATATTACGGTCAGTAACTTATATGGTTCAGCCGTTGGATCAAATAAAATCAAGGATCATGAGTTAAACCCCAAACGATATGACCCATATAAGTAGTAAGTAGTTTTCTTCTCTGATGAGTAGATCCAATTTGTGCCTCCCTCATCGTCTCTGCAGAGAAAGGAAGGAAAGGAAACCCTAACTTTATGCAAACAACTCTCTCATCACCTATGATTTTTATCGTCAATGGAAACATCATTGATATCAGGGCAGATAGTTCTATAACAAAATATTTCTGCATTATGATATTTTCTCTCAAAAATAGATTTGATTGAAGCACCTGGCACATACTTTTCTTGATTTTCATCCAGTGAAGAATCGGATTAGGTTGAAACTCTATTCTCACCACCCAGCAAGAATGTGTGAGGAATATATAACATTGAGGCATGAAATGTGATCCTATCAAATGAGTTGAATTTCTTTTGTTCAATCTTTAAATTTAATTTGAAAGTATTGAAAACATCAGTGATCATGAAATGTAAAATTACTAGTATGATTCAAGGAAAGTGTGTATCATGTTACATTATTTTTATTGTTGGGAGATCTATCTTTTGACTCTTTGTTGGTCGATTTAAGTTGGTAATTTGTATTGTCTTATTACAAAAAAAATCTTTGTTAGATTAAAGCGCCAACACTAATTTTAGTTTCAGTTGTATCTCTCAGAGTCAAGTATATAAAAAAATAGCCTACTGCAAGCTTCGATATTGACCACTTTGGCCTAGGAGGGGGGTCTGTCTGTAGATCCTATTTGGAAGCCGGAAAAAGGATGGCAACAGGTGCAAAACCCATAAATTAGCCGGTATAATCTTTATATAACAAACTCAATTCTGGTCCTAATAACAATGGTAACTGGCAGAGCTGATCCTGAGCTTTAAAGGGCCTTGTGCGAACTTCATTATAGGTCCTTTCGATAAGGGCAAAAAAAAAAAAAAAATATGCCAATAGTTCTGCAACGAATACATACAAGATTAACACATTAAGGCCGTGACTTATTTAAAATATATAAATTGTGAAACACCAAGTAACTTCGAGCTTGCAGTAGATGGTGGCGGTTATATATATGATACCAACAACTGGGCATTGGATTTTTCAAGAAAAGTGGCTATAATTAAATCCCGGCTGCTGGCGGTTATATGATACCAACAATAGAGATAGGCAACTACTATGGTGTAAAAAATTCCTATTCAATAGACATAGAGATGGGTTTCTCTATTGCCTGCTGCCAGTTGGCAATAGAGATAAGACTGCAATCAAAACAACAATGTACATAACTCGGAATGACAAGAAAACAGATTATGTATATTGAATCAGCTCTTGTGTGATCTGTATGCAGAAGCTATCGAGTGAAAAGTATATATCATAGTTGAATTCTTTTTTTTCCAATTAGTATTCTTATTTCCTAATCAGATACACTGATCATGAGCCCTAGTTTCTATGGTAAATATCCTCGAGGCACAATTTTGTATGAACTCTAAAAACAGTAGTTAAAAGAACTCAGAACAAACACTGTAGAAGTATATGAAATTACAAATTTACCATTTAAACATCTCTGACCACAGCTCTTAGCATTCCAACTTCTATGTTAGGAGATTCACATCATGAGGAGTTGTAGCAATTGATTGTGTTGGCTTGTGAATGGCTTCAAATGTTTGTATACAGTTTTTCATAAAGCCTTCATAAATGATTCAAATCATTTCTAAGTTGCTCTGTGTTGTGACAAATCCTTCTATGCATATACATGATGATTCCGAAGTACTCCATCCGTTTAAACTAAAAATATTTGACTTAAACTTGTTTTTTTCTGTTAACGCATGACACATGTCAACGATAAACTAATCATAAAAAAAGAAGAAGTTTAAGTCAATTATTTTTAGTTTAATTAAGTTTTCTAATTTTTAGGAAAAAGTCAAACTAGCCTATTTCTTTTTGAAACGAAGGGAGTATATCAATTCGACATACATAGGTTATCTTTTTACTCCTATATACATTTTACTTATCTTTTTCCAGCTCCAAGGTGGCTTTCTCTGTAAATGATTAGTAGTAGTAAATGAAATACAGTAGCTAGCATGAAAAATAAGTCTGTGCTGCATGCGACTTTTTCAGCAAGAAGGATTCAAATAATCCAATGTGGTGGTATTCAAGTAGGGGGGATATCAATTGGGTTCACGTTACTCCTTGATATTATGCATCAGGAAGCTTCCCCACGCAATGCAATTAATAAATTATTTTTTTCTTCAATAATGCATTTCTTTGGGAAGCATCATACCACTGGCATTATTCATTGACTTTGAAGAGAAGAGGCAATTCATTCTACATCTCTAGATCTATACTTTTGTGTCTCTCTTTGTTTTTCTGAAAAACACTATCATCTTCTTCTTTTTTCTTTGCTACCTCATCTCCTCTGTCTATTTCATACTCCATTTTCTTTTCATGGCTATGGAAAAATTTATAGTCAGCGGTGTAACTGAGATCTTGAAACCTTTGATCCCTCTAATTTCGAAACAGATTACTCTGGCACGGGGTGTAAAAGACGACTTGAGAAAGCTCAAGGATACCTTAGAGTCAATTCAGGTTCTAATTACTTCTGCCGAAGAAAAACAAGTTAATGATGCCGATGTGAGACTTTGGTTGAGAAGACTTTAAGAGGTTGTTTATGATGTAGACGATGTTATGGATGAGTTCTCTTACGAAACGATGCGTTCTCGTAAACACAAGGTACAAGCTCTTGTTTCATCTTCCAACCCACTTTTATTTCAATTCAAGATGGCCAGTAAAATTCGAGCCATCAACGATAAGTTGGATAAAATCCACAAAGACAGTGATAGGTATCGGTTGCAAAATACTTGTGCTGCCCATGACAATCCGACTAGGGTTATGCAAAGTAACCGATTAACCTCATCCCTTGGTGGTACTGATTCACTATTTTTGGGTAGGGAGGATGCAAAATCAGAAATAATAAAGATATTGAAAGAAGATTCATCACCATCAATAGCATCATCATCATCATCGGGGATTTCTTCTCAACCAGAGAACATTCCTACTTTATCCATAGTGGGTATGGGGGGGCTGGGTAAAACTACTGTAGCCCAAATGGTCTACAATGATAACTCCATAGAGAGATACTTTGAGACAAGAGCTTGGGTCTGTGTCTCAGAACCTTTTGATATCAATAAGATAATACGGGATATCATCGAGTCGATTGCTGGGAAAAAATGTGAGGATCCATCAAATGTCGACGTGCTGGCAAAACAACTCAAGGAAGAATTGAATGGTAAGAAATATTTGCTAGTGCTTGACGATGTGTGGAATGAGAATGTTATATATTGGGAAAAACTGAAGAGTTACCTAAGCTATGGCAGCATCGGCAGCAAGATATTAGTGACTACACGCAGTCGAACAGTTGCATCTGTTGTTGGCGGTCCGGTTCATGATCTTAAGAAGTTATCAAATGATACTTGTTGGTCCATAATTGAGAAGAAAATAAAGTCCCAGGGTGGGGGAGTATTGACTGATCCAGAAATGATAGATATTGGGAAGGATATAGCAGAAAAATGTGATGGTCTACCCCTTGCGGCCAACTTACTTGGAAGTTCCATGTGCTCGAAAAGAGAGAAAAGCTATTGGCAGTCAATCGTAGATAACATTGATCGTTTGCGAGGTACATCTGAACATACAAATGTCATTTCAATATTAAAATTGAGCTACGATATTTATTCCTGGCTGATTTGGGGGCGAGCCCATATTTCATGGGGGCGAGCACTACTTCAAATATCCCACCTCAGTTTATAAGGGGTGGCTAATTACAACTAATTTATCCTAATCAGTTACAAATCATAATTACCACTAATTATCTACCCACTAATTCTCCCTCTCAATTTTCAGTTACAAAAAATCACTCCCACTCCCCCTACTCCTCCATTAACTTCCCACACCATCTTCATAACTTCTCAAAAAAACAAAAAAAAAAACAAAACCCAAAAATCGAATTCGACCTCTTCATATTTTCTAAAAATCCTGACTTACTAGTCTCGAGTGCGAATTGAATTCATGGCTATCGACGGAGAAGGAGATGATTCAACAATTACTTACAAGAGGAGGAAAGAAAAGAAAAAATCAAATAACAACCGTAACGAAGAGGAAGAACAACCGGAAGAAGAATCTTTGGCGGAAATGCATAGGTAAGTTACTCCAATCACCTTTGCAATTGTTTTGGATGTAGTTTGAATCGATTTGATAGGTTAGAAACCGTCAATTGAATTTACAGCATGAAAACTCGTCAAGCTATGGTAGAATAGCATGACGATTTGACAGTTTCAGAAAACAAATCAAGAACAATCGTCTTGCTGTTGAACAAAAGCTTGACGATTTACATAGTTTCAGATATAGTTTCCTAGTTTTGCATGCACAGAATCGTCATACAATAATACATTTCCTTGACGAGTTGCCCTAAATCGTCTGAATATTGTCCCACAGAAAAAAATTTAAGAACAATCGTCGAGGTTTTGCATAATTCCTTGACGAGTTAGTCACTATCAGATTAAATTTCCTATTTTTGCATGCCTTAAATTTCATTCATTTGTGTTAGTTTACATGTCTAAATTGTTTGGAAACTCAAAGAAAAAATCATAAATTCGTCATGGTTTATGTTCAAACCACGACGATTCCGACAACCTGTTTCCAAACAGCTGTTAATACACCTAAACTCGTCATGGTCATGATGTAAATCACGACGATTTGAGCATAACTGTTTTTTGTCAAATCTAAGTCGTCAAGATCTTATAACATAGTATGACGATTTAACTTGTTTTCTTGGCAGAGGGGTGATTCTTCTCAAAGGTAAGTCGTCAAGGTGTTATTACATAGTGTGACGATTTAGCAAGCAGTATTTTCGGGCATTTTAGATCTACTTCTTAAATCGTCATGCAAATTCAAAAACCTTGACGATTGTTCATCTCTACACGCTGGGTCGTCATAGACCATCATTAAACCTTGACGAGTTTTGGAGAATCGTCACAATATTATGTCATTTCTTTGACGATTCTGGGACGAAGCAATTGGGTTGAGTTGATTTTCGACAAATTTAACATTGAAGTGAGTCTTCCCATAACTGTTTTGATCTCTGAGGATCATGTTTGAACATTTTCGAAAACACATCGACAAATGGTGGCGGTGGTGGGGGGTGGAATTGGAGGCGGCGGTGGTGGTGGAAATGGAGATGGTGGTGGTTCTAATGGAGGTGGTGGTGATAATGGAAATGGAAATGGAGATGGTGGTGGTTCTAATATTTTTCTTCCTAACCAAGATGGTGGTGGAAATGGAGATGGTGGTGGTTCTAATATTTTTGATAATCAATAATTTATTTGCTAATCCCAATTACAATCTCTAATCCTAATTATGGTGTATAAGGGGTTTTTGAGATTACTTCATTGTGACCCTATTTTGGATTCGCCTTCGCCCCCATGAAATATGGGCTCGCCCCCAAATCAGCCAGGTATTTTATCTTCTCCTTTGAAACAATGTTTTTCATACTGCTGTATTTTCCCAAAAGATTGGAAAATAAATAGAGAAATGCTAATTCGATTATGGATAGCGGAAGGATTCATTTTACCATCTAGTGGGGGAGACGATATGTCTCTTGAAGATCTAGGAAATGAATATTTTGAGTATTTGGTGTGGAGTTCATTATTCCAGGATGTAAAGAAGGATAAAGAATTGGGTGACATTAAGTCATGTAAGATGCATGATTTGGTGCATGATCTTGCATCAAGTGTTGTAGATTGTAATGAAGTTGGAATGGCAAAGGTAGGAGATGGGAAGGCAGAAGTTTCACAAGTTCGTCGTTTACAACTGCAATTTGATAAAGAACGAAGTTTGCCATCTCCAAAAGTTTTATCGACGAAGTTGCGAACTATTATTGCTCTTAAACCAGCGGGTTTTTCAGATATTAATTCTTTCTTTCGTTATCGGCCCCTACGAATATTCTGTCCACTCAATTACTGGAGTTCATGCTCGCTCTCTAGTAGCCCTGTGCGCAAATTATATTTTGCTTCTTCAATTTCTAAGCTCAAGCATCTGAGGTACCTTGACTTCTCAAACATCCATTTATCTGGTGAGGTGTCTTTAAATCAATCTTACAATCTGCAAAAACGTTCCCGGCTTACTTCTCAGTAGAATTGGGTCTTTGCAGAATCTGAGGCATCTTGATATCTCGCATTCGGATATTGAAGTTATACCTGAAGATATTGGGTTATTAGAACATCTAAGTTACCTTGATCTCTCATTTACAAAAATTTCAAAATTACCAGATTCAATCACTTGCATCAGCAGTTTAAGGATGTTGAAGTTTTCTGGTTGTAAGAAGTTAGATGCCTTACCTAGAGAGCTAGGAGCACTGACACGATTAAGGCGTCTTGATTTGTTTGGTACTGCTATCAAAGTGTTGCCTGAATCGTGCCTTAACAACCTCTGCAATCTGGAGATGGTGAGACTAGGTTATAACTGTGAACTTCCCGAAGAAATTAAGAATTGGCCGAAATTGAGAGTTTTTACCCATGAAAGAGAAGATGGTGTAATGCCAAGAGGTATAGAAAGGCTCACTTGTCTAGAAACATTAACTTCTTACATGGTTAGAGAAGAAAATAAAATCTCCGGTACTACAAATAATAATGGTAGCAGTGGCGTTGAAGAATTGGGAGGTTTAAACTCCCTTGAGGTTTTACGTATCAGTAATCTGGAGAATGTGAGAGGTGGAAAACAAGGAGCGGAAAGAGCAAAGTTAAAGGACAAGCAACACCTTCGAGATCTGCAACTGCATTGGGGTTCCAGTACTGGTGTTGTTGATGAAGAAGTGCGAAATAGTAGAATTGTGATGGATAGTAGGGTGTTGGAGGGTCTCCAGCCTCACTCGAATCTAAAGGAATTGAGAATAGAAGACTTCTCAGGTGTAAACCTGCCGAAGTGGATGGGTTCATCAATTTTCCTTCCGAATTTGGTGGAATTGAATTTAGGAGATTGCGATAACTGTGAGAAGCTTCCAGCGCTGGGTATGCTCCCATTTCTTAGGGATCTTAAGATTCGTGGAATGAAATCAATCAAGTGTCTGGGTGAAGAATTTTATTGTCAATCAAGTGATCCTTCTTCAAAGAGATCCTCATTTTTTCCTTCGTTAGTCTATCTGGAAATCAATTTGGAAAGCTTAGAAGAATGGGTTGCTCCTCCTCTTTCGTCATTCCCTTCTCTTGTGAAGCTGAGTATCTTGTACCATCAAAGATTGAGAACAACACCGATCACTTCGTTTTCTTCTCTGAAGGAATTGATCTTACATGGTACGGATGAAAATGCAGTGAAGTCTTTATTGAATAGAGGAGGAGATGGATGTCTGACCTCTCTCACATCCATCGAAATATATGATCTAAACAAGGATTTACCACCACTGGGCGTCCTACTCCAACACTGTCCTCCTCATCTTCAGAAACTAGCGATTTGGGACATGATGATGGTAATCTAAACAACAACAACAACAACATCAATTCTCTTCGCTCACTGTGCTTACAAGATTGTCCCGTGTTGACGTCTCTACCAGATTTACGATTATGGCCTCTTCTCCGGGCATTGACTATCTGGGAATGCGACAAACCGTATGATCTTAAGAAGTCCCAACATTAATTTGATGGAGAAGGAGTCTTCCAACATTACCAGCAGGTCTCTTCTCTCTCTTGATCGTACATACTTTGAGATCTTCTTTCGTAGGCTTTGCCATATAAATTGCAGTGTTTCATTTTCAAATTCCGATATATTAATTGAGATTAGATTTTCTTCTCTTTGAAGAGTGCACGGACCACGGTTTTTTCTTTCTAAAATAATTTGAACCAGGTTAATTCATTGCCTTGTCTTAAGATAATCCCAGATATCTGTAAATTTTACTTTGCTTATGAATTCTATTGCCTCGCCAGGTTGGTCGGAGTTTCTTCTTAGACTTCAATTTTTTTTGCTTCATTTGACAGGATATGAAACATTTGATGCTTTCTAGTCTTGCTTATGAAAGACCAACCAACCAACCAACCAACTGAGAAGCTCATTCTTTTAGTTTTCTAGGATGACCTACTGTTTCCAATCCCTTGATCCAGAATAAATATCCTTCGACGTACTAAGAAGAAGGATAGATTTTCCCATTGAAACTTCCATCCTTGAATTCTGATCAAAATTGCTAAATTTGTATCTATTTGATCCTCAGGATTCTAAAGAAATACTAGCAGCTGTATCATCTAATGATTACCGTTGAGGCTCGGCTTGCATAGTAGGAAGAAACTGTCTATGAAGCAGTAAACAGATTCAAGAGGTAACTTTCTGAAAGTTTGGTTGCATGTCTTTGTTTCTCTGTAATCATTCTTCTTGGTAACAGGTTATGCATTGTTTTCACTTCTGTTCTATGAATTCTTCATAAAGCTTTGTTGAGGAGTTGTGATTCTGGGGCTTCAAGAAAAACTGATGCCCTTCACCTATGGTCTCCGCATAGTATTTTGGCAAGCCCCCTATGTAAAATATTCTTATAATACCTAATTTGGCCATCCATAATTAGACACTAATTAGTGATATAGTGGGGTTAATTTCGGCTTTATCAGCGATAAACAAGACCACCGCCATGGGGTTACACCACCACCATCACCGCTGTCGCCGCCTATACGCCACCGTCTTCTTCCACCACCGCTGCCAAAAATTAGAGAAATCAATGGCTAACACAGACAAATCCACACACATATTAGTCTTCAGTGTTTCAATCCAGCACCACTTAGTAAACCTCCATTTTTATTGAACTAACACAGACAAATCCATGGAAAATCATCAAATCAAATACAAGAAAATCGTTGAAATCTTTATTTTCTTTATCTTCCT
>JAJJMA010227600.1:0-10209 GCA_023529015.1 Papaver nudicaule
CAGTTGAGTTTTTCTGACCTCTACTAAATGATGGTAAGTATTGATGCTTTTGCAATCTTTATTAGAGGAGCATTCTCCTAGGCTCCTGTGCACCTCGGCTAGGATTGGAGTTCCCGAGTCATACTTAGAGGCGACCTCTAAGTCTTACAAAGCCTCTAGAAAACCAAAAGTAGTGATCGAACTACCATTGAGGAAAAATCATTGGCCTATAACATATCAAATAAATATTCTTTCAAGCTCATCGAAAGGAGATTCGTCCGGTGCAATTGAAAAGACGAGGGTACCGAGTACACCACCAATATTTTATTTTAGTCCACCTATAAGTCAAACCTTGAACGGTTCTGGTAATCAAGAACTCAAGAACAAGATCTCTTTCGTCACTGATTGATTCACACAAGGGAGTCAATACAAGATCCGAAAGGCTATGTCAACAACCAAGTAAGATACTTAATTATAAATGACAAGTCAAATATAATGCGGAAATAAAGTAAAGTACACACAAGAATTTTGTTAACGAGGAAACTACAAACTCGTAGAAAAACCTCGGGACCTAGTCCAGTTTGAATATACTCTTAAGAATTAAGCCGCCAACACACCTACTCTCAGACTTCGGACTAGCTGGTGCAGACAATATGACCCAAATACGAATATTACTCACAAAGATTTCCCCTCAGTATTTCTACGCCTCCAACCACAACAAGGTGGCCATGCACATGTACTCCCCTATGCAAACAGACGTCCTTTACTGACTTACGCAAGAGTTTCCTCACATCCCATCGCGAGGACTATCGCTACCCGACCTCCAATCGGATGATTAAAACCCTTGGAAACTAACAGATATTTCACCGAAGTCATTTTACACCAAGAACTAGGATATTTAAGTTTACTTGGTAATAAACCCCTCGAGATATCGATCAAGGTTTCAAAACCAAAACTCCCGAAAGAGCAATCTTGTCGTCCCAGTTGGAATCAAGCAAATAACTGGAGCAAGTACAATATGATATGACCATGAAGAACAGTGTACCTGCAAGAATAAATCCAATAACAGCAATCTTGATTCCACTCAATATCTATAGTTTAGACACACAAACTTGAAGCGGCTTGCTGACAAATCCAGGTTAATAGATAAAGAGTATGTTCTAATCACAACGATCTTGAGTGGCTTTATAGCAGAAGAGAAGGACCATAGAATAAACAAGATCGCAAGGTTTGATAGATGTGATAAAACATAACACAAGTACAATACAAAGAAGACTAGTAAACATAAACTAGTTTCCCGTAAGAGGTACTTCTAGGCTTCTTGATCCCCAAGAGAAGACTTGCACTAATCCAGACCGAACGCAAAAGCTTAAAGGTAACTGAAAGGAAAAGTGAATAAACACAATCTATCAATTCCTAAGAAGAGCTTGGTAGAGGGACAAAGATTTCAGGAGAGATACCACTCCTATTTATATTGACTAAGGCTTTAGCTTTGAAATGAGGCTAACTTAATTTCAGAAATTCATTAAAGCACATTTCCATATATGTTCCGAAATATGACTCATAGCATTTAATGAGATCTAATACTCTAGCATTTTATATTAAAGGAAAATATATTTCATAAAATGAAAAATATATTTCAATAAATTTTTGGCAAAGAGAAATCAAAGCAAATAATACACATAAGGTATATTTGGATATTTCATTTAATTTGAAATATGGTGCTTACCAAATATGCTCCCTGGGAAAGAGCTAAATTCGAAAACGTGTCCTTTTGTTTCGAAAATCTCCTTAAGGTATTATTACTTCCAAATATCATCATCAACTTTGATAATGTCGACATCACTTCCTAGGCTTTGCTGGACGGGTCAGAACGATCCTAGGTGGAAGTGGGATCTGGTCCAACGCGACTCAACGTTCCGCAAAAATGTATCATAGCAGACGAGAACAGGCCTTGTGTGCTAAGCTTAAGTGAACACGTAGGTTCAATGGACATTCCGAATCATACAAAAAGATATATCAATAAAGTACGATGCATGATTCATCGAGTAATAGCAAAATATTGAATCTCTGAATTCTCGATTCCAATATAGATGATCACGTTAATGATATCCAAGAATTCAAATCAAAACATCAAATGATAAATCAAATGAATATTTGATCGAGTGGTATATCTATACGAAGATCTAATGACGTACAATATCGATCAGAAATCATGTGTCTATTAACTAGAACGACGAAACATATTTCTGACTATGACTCAAACCAACTTAGTTGTACATTGAAGATGAACGAATTCACACTTCAAACTGAGAATATCAAACTCATTAATCCGTTGAAGCACAAATCAAAATGGTAGAGTTTGAACTTCGAAAATACGCATTCTGAGATAACCATTTTTAGGTTTCGAAATCTACATACTGTTTGGCTGAAACCAAATTAAGGTTTCGGATCCTAAAGTTCATATATGACCAGAACCGAATTAAGGTTCCCAAATCAAGTTTCCATATAGTGAAACCAAAGTTAGGTTTCGAACTTTAGATTTTGTTTTAACAATACCTTGGTTAAGGTTTCGAAACAAGAAACACATATTAGTCTCGTCACAAATGTTTGGTGTCGAACTTGAGAGTCCATGTGGTCAAGAGACGTTTCAGCATCACACCTTTTTGTCCTTGACGCAAAGGTTATATTTCTCGGTTCACATAAACCTTTAGGAAACCCCAGGGTCTTTTCGACCTTTTAAAACTCACAGGGTCAAGACACATTGGTCTCGATTCTCAAGTCATTGTTAGCCAGCAAACATCGTTTCGAACTCATGTTCTCTCATTGGTCACATTTTAAGTTTTGGACCGAATAACTCATGGATGCGAAAACCAGATTATGGTCGAAATCAAAGTTCAGTTTTACCAAAACCTACATTGAGGTTTCGAACTCTGAAAATCCATAAGATGAGATAACAAGAATATGGTTTTGAAATCTAAAAGTGTGAAATGGCATACAAGATGTTCATATATAAAGAATCAAATAAATGATCCAGAACTTCAGTAATCAGAGCCAAACCATGATGTAGTATTCGAACTCAGAACATCGGTATATTGAGTCTACACAACATAAGTGTGAGTCACGATCTCTCTTACATTTAGCTCATACAAGTACGTGCTAATCAATCCGACAGAGTCAGACTGGGTAAGTCGAGACACAAATGGATTAAATCTCGTAATATCACTGAGACAACATCACAACTGCTATATCCAACTCGAAGGTTTTAGGAAAAACCTTATAAAATAAAGCTCTAAGCAATATGGAACTCATAACTACAACAACAATATCACAAGCGATAAAGCGGAGTTATATCTTAAGACACACTGATCACAAGTGATCAAGTCATAACGTAAAGCTCAAGCATTAAGTTATGTTTTTGTCTTTTGTAGCACAAGTGTAAAAGATAATAGAATCGCGTTATTTAGATTCACTAACTCTTGAATGATGAAGCCGGATGTCTCGTTTGATCTTCAGTCTTCTTCAACTCTTCAAATAGTGATTCTAAATTCTACCAAAATCTTCCACAACCTAAAGCTAACTCAATGATGACCTTATCTAATGTGTGTTGTTTAGCGGTTGAGTTTTGATCACTAAAGTTGAAAACTAAGCTTAACATACCAACACTTAGTGAGGTTGACCGAGCCATGCTCTAACAATCTCCCCCTTTGTCAATTTAGTGACAAAAACTCTTTACATAGATGAATGGGAAAGTGAAAACCTAAGTTCTACGCTTCGAGTTCTTTAACTTAGCTTGACAGCACACCAATAGTACCTGCAAAATATGTCAGTCTGCAAACAAGATATGTACTATTAAAAAATCAAATGATAACCAATACACTTACTCCCCCTAAATGTAAGTTCGAATGTCTATCAAGTCCGACGTATTGTTATCAATTGCAGCAAAACGCGAAAGTCTACAGCGCTAGTAACCATTAGTCACATCTAGTGTCACTCCCCCTTAGTTAATGCTTTCATTCATTTTTCAATGTACGCGCAGGCATTTTTCTCCCCATATGACACTGCTTACTGTCAAAGACAAATCACTGACCGAGTCAAGTGTTTTTACCTGGAAAAACAATGCACCGTCTCTGGGTACTTTTGTAGTGTTCGAGATCAAAGTCGAACAAGACGAGCCTAAACCAAGTCAATGGTCGTTCACGTCTTGCTTCAGTCATAGAGAGGATAGAGGTTGGTCTAGGGAGGGAAACAACGAAGAAACTTGAGATCAGGTTGAGGATGTGTTTTGGGTGTAAGAGTTCAAGATTTCCGTCGTGAAGGTGACTGGAAATCTCCAAGGCTAAAAGTGTGTTGGTTGCTCAGACGTGTTTACTCTGAGGCTCTGGTTCATCCAGGTGTTCTGAATGTCTGGTTGTATCTGGAAAAGTGTTCTGCCTTGGAAGATAGAGGATGCCTCTATTTATAGTTTTGAACTCACCCTGATCTCTCGACAAAGAAGGTGGAAGTCGTAGAAGAGTGGAGGACATGGGTTGGTTTCCGTAACTGCCTGAGTTGTGTAGAACATGTCCGCTCGCGCCATCTTCTCGTAACTGTCCACTATCTCTATCAGTTTCTTTCAACTGCCGTAGACCGCCAGACCAATACCCCTAAAGTTATCCCCCAGTGTGATGCTTTGTTGTCTCGAGTGATACGCAGATATTGCGTAGTTGAGTTGAGTCGAGTAGAGTCGAGTAGAGTCGTATGACTAATTGTCATGACCAGTGTGGTGTCTCCAGGACACGAGTATAGGAGTGGCTTTGGCTATTCGGCCAAGGCCAGGAGTTCATAGCGCCATTGGCTTGTGGCGCCATAGCCCAAGAGGCTTGGCCTTTGGCCAAGGAAGTCTCCAAAGCGCTTTAACGCTAACATGTTATCATGGCGCCACGGCCTTGGCCTTTGGCCAAGGCTATTTTGTAAAGCGCTTTAGCGCTAGCCCTGTTATTCATGGCGCCACGGCCTTGGCCTTTGGCCAAGGCTATACTTGTAAAGCGCTTTAGCGCTAGCCTCGTCATGGCTCATGGTTCGCCATGCTATGTGGCGTTATGACTTTAGCATCTGGCCAAGGTCAACTTTGTTGCAGCTGGTGTGTGCTGGCTATATCTTGGTTATGATGTGCGTGTCTACGCTACAACATGCTTGAAGTCATAGCGTGTTTATCCATGGTGTGTTAGACCATCATGAGTTTAGGATGAGGTCTGTTTAAGCCTGTTTAGGCCGTTGTACGTTTCTCAGGGAGTTCTGGACAGGCCTAGAACTTCGATATTCCTGAGGTTTTCATTAGGAATCGAATGTTGAGTCGTATAAAGAGGAAATCCATGAGGATGCGTCTCTGTTAACTCTTCACCATGTACCATATAGTGATCTGGTTCTGATGCCGAGGAATTCGAGGCGTTGTCGACATGGAGCAGATTAATGGGTTTAATGTGTTGGTGAGATTTATCAATACTGCACTATGATATCATCCTCTCCACCGGGGGCTATAAGAGAGAACTCATAGAGAGTTTATTCAGCTCGTTAGAACGGGTTGCATTCTGAGCTATGGAGATGTTCCTGAATAGGCAATTGCCTTTAGGTTAGGCATGTTTAGAGAGTGTTTTTATAAACTTGCCCCTCTCTAATTTTCCACCATCTACATCAAGCTATCAATATTTCTCCCCCTTGTTGTAAAAAATAATTGACAAAGGGTCTCGAAAATATCTGGGTGCGAGATAAATTCTCAAGTTCCGAGAAACTCGATTCAACATATAAGAATGATTGCATTCATAAGGGTCATCATTTCGACAAGTTACACAAAATATATAATAATCAACACAAGTAACCTGTCAGGAAATATAAAAGATATAAGCAGCTATGAGTTATATTCCCTGTATATTCTACAACCACGCTCCCCTAAAGATATATTTTTATTAAGCACAAGTTTACAAAAGAACTCTCCTACGTTGGTTGTCATTCCCTCGGACACGAGAACAACGACAATAGTCTTTTCCAGAGAAAGACTGAGATCTGGTTTTGGATTTTCGAACACGTCCGTAGTCTTACTAGATTATACCAAAACCAATAATTTATGCGTATACTATAATTCCAGTCATAAGACATCAAGGAATCCAATAGCATTGTCACTAGCATAAAATCAATCTCATCCTTACATAGTTACACTTATATCTACGTACAAAGTCATTAGTACAAACATAACAGCCACAAACATAAGGAAGTCGAGATATCAAGATATTTAAACCACAATTATATAGATCAGCCCCCTAGGAGATAAATGTATAATCTTGATAACCTGCAACAAATACTCATTAATGGATTGGAAATATTATATCAAAATGTTGCTTTCGAAACTCGCGTAATTTTTTAAGTTTTTCGATTTTTCTAATTTTTATTTCTCAAATATAAACTGAATCGAAACATCACGCATATTTTTGTTGTTTTCGAAACTTCAATATTACAAGAAAATCTTGAAAAATAACAAATAAATAAAATACTAATAAATTTTACTTTCTTTTATAATTGTTTCGAATAACATAGGAAGGATCTATAGAAAACCCTAGAAACTCTAGATATGGCATACAATGGCTACTCAGTACTGGATGACGGTTCTTGAGAATTGCACTCTAGAAGTTTCTTGAAAAACTTCATCAGGGTTTCTATGTTTTCACATGTACAATTCAGACGCAAACTCATCAAATCTTGTTCCCTAGTGTTCAAAGCAACTTGTTCCTTAGTCACTTTGTAATGGCCAAAAAGATCGACTACACTACTTGTGGAAACCATTGCCACATCTTCAGTAAGTTTGATGTGGCACATATTGACTACATATTCTTCATCAAGTACAATTGGTTTTTCGAACAAGCCTTCAAACCCTTCAATAAAAGGGGGAGCATCAGCAATATTTCTTTCCATAACAACAGAAGTTTCGAAATAAGCTTTTTTTCTCTTTTAGGTGAGGAAAAGAAAGAGAGACAAGAGGTGATTTCGAAAGTGGTTTATCTTGATCACTATAAATACTAGATTCGAACCCTGCCAAAGATGTATTTTTAATATTTTAGGTATATTTCCAAAATATGGTTCGAAAATTATTATGGAAATCCACAACTGCCAAACACAAGCTGATTTCGAAATCAGAATCTCATAAACAAGGAATATTGTAAAATATCCTACCTAATAAATAATATTTTAAATTTCGAAACAGAAATATAGAATTTTAGTTAATAATGAAACATTTTTATTTGTTATCAGCATAAATTATCTTTCTCTAAAATTCGCAACAACCAAACTGGTAATATAATTTTTCAATATTTTTTGCAAATGAAAAATGAGAATTCATTTGGTAGAGAATAATCTCGATTTAATAATGTTAAAGAGATATAATGCTTATAACAGATAGAGAAAACAAAATATTTTCTAACTATTGATGATACAACACTATCCCACGTAGTTATGCACGAATCCTCTTAATACCTAAATATTGCAAGGATGTGCATGATCATGAAATAGACTAAGTGGTTTCACGCGTAGTTACGTGTTTTTCATCAGTAGTGGTTCCAGAATCCACCAAAATGATTTCTTTTTCGTATGGCAGACTTTCATTTTTAACACATTTCTTGTTTCGAGACAGTTGTTTTGAACTTTCAGAATTCTTTTATGGAGCAGGATGCTCACCAGTCATCTCAGAGTTGCATTGAATACAACATGTACAGAAGTGATCTCTTGAGATATTGGTTTGAGGCTTAACAAGATATAATACATACTGATGTGGCAAGTAGTGAGGTGTAGCATAATTTTTAGTACTATTAAAATTAGAAAGCTTATTTCTTAAGTTCCTTACCTCATTGATTACCGCAAGCCACTGCTTTGTATTAGGATAATTTTGGTATTTTTCTTGTTTATTTTTCGAAAAGCTCCTTTTGTTCTTTCCTTTATCCAAAGTAACATCATCATTGCTCTTGTTTCCTTGTTGTTACCTTTGCTAGGATTTTCACCAGTTGGAAATATTTCGGCACTTGGTACATTATATTCTTCCTTAGGGATAAATAATTTTGTACTCATAATCCTTATAAAATCCTTGGCACAGGTTAAATCAAGATCTTGTCTGTATAAGACATTGTCAAACAATTCCTTAATAGACATGTCACAAGAGACACAAGAAGTTTGATCAGATACATGAGATGCATAGATTAGGGACTCCAAATGACCGATATTATGTGAGTTTTCTGCAACAGAAATTTTCAGAGTTTCAGCGGATTGAGGTTTCTGCAACAGAAAACCTACATTGAGGTTTCGAACTCTGAAAGACCATAAGATGAATTAACAAGAATATGGTTTCGAAATCTAAAAGTGTGATATGGCATACAAGATGTTCATATATATAGAATCAAATAAGTGATCCAGAACTTCAGTAATCAGAGCCAAACCATGACGTAATATTCGAACTCAGAACATCAGTATATCGAGTGTACACAACATAAGTGTGAGTCACGATCTCTCTTACATTTAGCTCATACAAGTACGTGTTAATCAATCCGACATAGTCAGACTAGGTAAGTCGAGACACAATATTGTGATGGATTAAATCTCGTAACACCACTGAGACAACATCACAACTGCTATATCCGACTCGAAGGATTTAGAAAAAACCTTATATTACTTAGAGACGGAGAAGATAAGAAAGCTCTAAGCAATATGGAACGTCATAACTACAACAACAATATCGCAAGCGATGAAGCAGAGTTATATCTTAAGACACACTGATCACAAGTGATCAAGTCATAACGTAAAGCTCAAGCATTAAGTTATGTTTCTTTTGTATCACAAGTGTAAAAGATAATGGAATCGCGTTATTTAGATTCACTAACTGTAAGGGTAGAAAATGCCTTTGCCTAATAATGGCATACTAAGGACGAAGATGTACCAGCGAGTAGCTCATGGGAAGTATGGAATCACTAGTAGAAGCTTTGGGCGAAGTACTCCAAGGCAGGATGTACCAGCGAGACATGCAGAAGGAGATGGCGAGCAAAGTAACATCAGCGAGAGTAAGGGTATCACAACGGAGGTAGTTGAGAAGTGGTTGAGCATTTACTACTCGTCAGAACGGATAGATTGTCAGAGTTGACTTGTTGACTCGGTGGGAACCACGTCAGCAATCCTTATCCTTAGGAAGACTTGGCCGCCAAGACTGAATAGGTGAAATACTACCTCGACGACATAGTGTGTCGGCGAGTAGAGACAAGTTAGCGTCAGAATGTTATTTGTTTGTATTAGCTGTATAGCACTTTGTAATCCTCCATAAATAGCGAGAGAAACCCTTGGGAAAAGGGTTGGACATTTATGGTTTGGTCTAGAGAGAGGAAAAGTATCACTTGCTCTCCTTAGCCCTAGACAGGAATTAGGGTTCTTATTGTGAGATCAGACTTAGAAGATTGGCAAGGTGAGAGAATTGTAATCATGCTTATATTAGTGGAATCCCTTGGATGTAGTCCTCACTTATGAGGGCGAACCAAGTAAAATCTCTTGTCAAGTATCTCTAACCCTTAACTCTTTATTATCTTTTATATACATGATTTGGTGTATGTTTGTGTATGATATTTGGGTGTACAGTCTAAGATCTAACCCTTGGGATTTTAGACTGTTACACTAACCTTTTGAAGGATGAAGTCGGATGTCTTCGTTCGATCTTCAGTCTTCTTCAACTGTTCAAATAGTGATTCAAAATCTTACCAAAATCTTCCACAACCTAAAGCTAACTCAATGATGACCTTACCTATTGTGTGTTGTTTAACGGTCGAGTTTTGATCACTAAAGTTGACAACTAAGCTTGACATACCAACACTTAGTGAGGTTGACCGATTCATGCTCTAAAAGCAATATCTCTACCATGATCCTTGTGATATTTTTTCAAAAAATCCTTAAGTTTTGAAACCCTTATTCTGCCACTAACTATACCTTAGCAGTTAAAAAGGCAGCTAATATAGGAAGTCGCTCTGCCCATTTATCATCGTGCTCCCACTTCTCCTGGTCGTATGGAAGGTAAATGTCCCTCACATAGTTTGTCGTTCAACATGTACAAATCTAACAGTGTAATTCCTATATGCATCATAATATTTAATAATTAAAATTTGCGTAATAAATACAAATAGTCTGCCCCAATTATAAATAAAATCAATTGGACAAGATAAAAAAACGAACCGG
>JAJJMA010227612.1:2048-12337 GCA_023529015.1 Papaver nudicaule
TGCCACAAGGAACTGTTCTCGGTTCTCGAGATGTTGGTTCTCTTCGCTGCTGTCTTGTTTCATACTTAGCATTCCAGCTTCGGTGTCAGCTATGAATTTTTCTATACTCTCGTCAGATACTCTTGGGTACTTAGCCTGCCCCAAGCATTCCTTGCTACCTTCTTTTGCCTGAATGTCGATTTCATGGCAGGCGCGAGCCTCGGTAGGGTCACCAGGAATCTCCGCGATCCCTCGTGGAGTCGGAAACCTGATTCTTTGGTGCAAAGTGGACGCCACGCCCATAATGTTGTGTAACCATGGTCTGCCCACGATGGCATTATAGGGTGAATTTATGTCCACCACACAAAATAAGGTTGGCTGCTTTTGGCTACCAGCACGAATTGTGATCATTAACTCTCACCGAGGTGTTGATGGTTTTCCGTTGAAACCATATATGTTGTATGTTGAGGGCACCAAAGCGGCTTTCTTTCCCTTCATCTTGTCATATGTTTGCCCGAAAAGTATATCCACAGAACTCCCAGGGTCCACCAGTATTTTAGGCATAGCTATCTTTCCCATTTGAAGGGTGATGACCAAAGGGTCATTATGCGCTCTTCCCTCGTTAGGGATGTCTGCTGCCGAAAAGAACACGGGATGCTTCTGCCACTCTTTTAAACGATTCTTTGTGATTACACTGAGTATTTCTTCACCCGCAAAGTCCCTTTTATGGATGCGCCCTGTTTGGATCCCTTCTAGACCCTTTGTGTGAACAATGGAATTGCAAGCTCCGAACCTTAGAATATCCCTGTCGATTGTAATCACATAAGCTTCGTGCTTTGGCTCCTCTTTAGGTTGTGGCTGATTTGGGGGTGGTTTAGGTAGCTCCAGAAGATGTTTAAATTGTTCCCTGGCTATGAAGAAATAAATTTGGTCCTGAGCTGTAACGCAGTCCTCGGTTGTGTGTCCGTAAAACTTGTGAAACTGACAATAATCTCTTGAATTCTTCGTGTGTTTCGGTTGGTTTCCCCTGCTTCGGGGATATCTTATCTCGTTGGCAAATTCGGACTGTTCGATGATCCGAAGAGCGTCTTCGATGGGTACGCAGAGCTTTGGAAGTTTCCTATCGTGAAAGGCAGGAAATCCTGGTTTAGACATCCTGAATTTTCTGTTTCCTTGTCCTTGTTGGCTGCTGCTTCCTTCAAACTCTCCCCGAGGGTTGTTTCCTCTGTTATCATTGTATTTTCTGTTATCATGGTACTTGCCGTCGCCGAATTGCCGTCGTTCCCATAGCGACCATTATCATCTTGTCTTCCTCGCTTTGACGGGTCTCCGAATTGTGTATTCATTTGTCCTCGTTCTTCCAGCGATAAGTTGTTTATTGAGTGGACCTGTTTTAAGATTGTTTCCTTCCCCATGGTTGCTTGCTCCTTGATTTCCTCTAAGGTAATTCGCTCCTTTTGGTATTTTCGGAGGTCTTGTAGCGTCTCAAGGTTCTTTGAGAAAAGTCTATCATATAGAGGGTGGTCTTTGTCCAGTGCGTTGAGAAATGCTCGCACTTTGTCCTTTTCAGTAGCTCAATTTCCCACTTCTACGCATTGCTCGGTCCATCTGCTCGTCAGGCTTTTAGTTGACTCTCCTGATCTTATACGAATGCTGAATAGTTTCTCCACTCCTGGCTTGGAGGAGTTGTTATATAGGAAGTGTAGTATAAAAACTTTAGACAGCTCCTCGAAGGATGACATCGAGCTGGCTGCGAGGTTGTCGTACCAAGCAAGGGCTTCTCCTTTCAAGCTGGAGGGGAAGTACTTACAGAGCACTTCGTCTCTATTAGCATAAGCCAAAAAGACTCGGAGAACATTTTAATGTGCACGGTTGGGTCTCCAGAACCATCGAAAATTGACGTGAAAGTGGGCATCGTGCATTTTATTGGAATCGCTAATGAGAGAATTTCCGGGCTCAGAGGAGAGCGATTGACATCATTCATGGCTTGCGTGAGTTTGATCCGGTCGCTTGATTGGATTCGGTTAAAAAAAGTTCTGCTCGGAGCGCCTTGATTTGATCCAACATTACTTGTTGTAGGGCCTTTGCCTCGGCATCCTTCTTCGTTTGGTTACCTTCGCTAAATGTCTGCATGCTTGCCTTCGTGTATGCTGGAGGCTCGGTCCTTTTGCTTGATACCGTGATTCCTTGACCTTTACTGGTGCCCTTGGTCTTGATATGTGTTTTGGATACGGAGGGTTCCTTCGGCTGAGATACGTTGTTTGGACGAGAGTGTCCTTCGCTGCCTCCTCTGTAGTTGGATGCCGATTTTTCTGCCACTTTTTTGTTTGCCTCGGCCAACTGCTTTTTTAGCTTTTTTATTTTTATGTTTTTCAAAATTAACTTTCTGTATCATATAGCTCTCGCCGTATTTTCTTCGGTAGGCTGGTGTTCGGGTATGTCATTATCAGGATCGGACGCTTAGTCCTCCTCTTCGTCGTTTTCCCCATTTTCTTCTTGTATCTGCTGTTGGGGTGGCCCTTCACCCTCTGGGAATCCTTCTCCCTCGGGGCCTAAATCCTCTACATACACTTCGTCCTCGTTTACTGGTTCTCTGTGTTGGACTGTGCTAGCCGCCACCTCGGGGGATAACCCTTTACTTGTCGAAAATCTAGTATAATGCTGTCTTGACGATCCGGTTCCCTGCTTCGAGGATCCTACTCGCTGCTTCGGAGCCTGGTCCGATTTTGAAGCCATTCTGGTTGTGTCCTGTCAGAAAACAAAAAACCCGTGAGGTCCAAGGCGGCTAGCGCAGTGTACTTTGTCGGCCATGTTTGTACACTGCAACGGATTTTTTCAGACGAATTTTAATGTAAATCGTATTTGCCCTTTTTAGGTATGTCCCTAACTACTTATTTTGTCCTTTAGCTCAACTCATCTTCTTCATCGATTTCTTCTATGGAAATTTATTTCCAAATATAACAGGAATCTTAAAAACCCTAAGATGAATATATACACAAATATTTTTTCGTAATCGTTTTTCTTAAAGCTAGACTCCATTGTTAAGCATTTGAAACGAGAACAAACTATCGCTTTCGGAAATCAGCTCCGTCACACCAAGGTTCTGAAACTCTTAATGAATGACCTTGCCATCTGATGTTGTGCTCAGAAAACTCATAAACATACTAAAGCCTTTAAGGTTCTTTAGACGCTTATGATACAGGAACTTCTTCTTGAAAAACAAGTTTTTTTTTTTTTTTTTAAAGATTTTTGACGAAAGACCAGAAAATATGCAAAGAATTTGAAAACCCTAAAAATCACAGGCAAACCCTAAGTTGTTTTAATCATCCCTGTTTCTAGCGCCAAACTGTATGGGTAGAAAATCTGCATAGGTACTCAAGCTACCATATCCATCAGATCTACTCATACATACAGTAATTATAAACCAGATTCAATGGTGCGAGGACCATAAGAACGATACCGAAGGTAAACATAATAACAGTAATCAATGGTTAAATGCATAAAGACTTGTATTAATTTATGTGTTGTAGCTACATGGATTGCAACCCTAAGGAACCAGAGGAGATACAGACCTAATCCCACTCTTGCCGCTTAGGTTTTACCCAAAAAGAATCCAACCCCTACAATGTTTTCCAAGCTCGTCTTATATAGGCCGAGCTTGGGTGGTTTACAGCTAATAAGACAAAATACTCAATCGTGGTGGTGTCAGTCCTTGTCGAGTAAGGCGGTTTATTCGGCGGTGTTCCGAAGCTGACTCTGGGCTTCGGTCCTTTGGTGCGGTCCGAACCCTTTTCTTCTGAGTCTTTGCTTCGTCCGCGTGGGGTCTCCTTTCCTCTTTGGTTTAGGTCCGAGGCTTCTCTGCCGATCCTTTCGGTGTGGTTAGGCTTCTTGGATGCGAGACACGTGTCCTGAGGGGTTTTACCCTTCACAGGTTCCATACTGCTCTAAGATTTAAAAGGACCATACCTCAATGGCTTAAGCTTCTTGTTAGGACCTTGCAGCCGCGCCTTTCCAAGATATAACCACACCGAATCTCCAACCTGAAATGTATTCTCTGTTCGATGTTTATTATGTCATTCCTTGTATTTAGATTGGGCCTTCATCAAATTCTCATGAACCTTCTCATGAATCTGTTGTATACGATGGATAAACTTCTCTGCAGTAACTTCTTCACACTTTGCACCAACACCAACTGAACTTCCTGAAAGCACCCTGTCAAAAGGTGAGTTTGGAATGAAACTGTAACACACTTCGAAAGGTGATTTTCATGAAGAACCATGTACAACTAGATTGTAACAATACTGTATATACGGCAAGTTCTTGTCCCAACTCCTTGGTCTTTGCTGATTGTAAGCTCGCAACAAATGAACTATAGTACGGTTTACAACCTCCGTTTGTCCATCTGTTTGAGGATGGATTGCAGTCGATCTCTTGATCTTTGTATCCATCATACTCCACAAGTTCCTCAAAAAAATGCTTAAAAACCTGATGTCCCTATCACTAATGATGTTGCGAGGTAGCCCAAAGTGAACAAAAACATGCTTAAAGAACAAATTTGCTGCCCCTTCTGCTGTAACTGTCTTCTTACAAGGAACCATCAATGCCATTTTGCTGAAATGATTAACTATAACGAATATATAGTTATTTCCTGTTTTAGTAATGTTTAAACCACCTAGGAAATCCATCGTCTCCCAAGGTCTGGTCGGAACTGGTAACGGTGTATACAGTCCCAACTTCTGGTTACTTGGCTTGCTTGTATAACAGATTGCACAACCTTTTACAAACCGCTCTATATCTCGAATCATACCAGGCCAAAAAACATACCGCTGCAAATTCTCCAACATCTTCTTGACCCCAAAATGTCCAGCAACTAAAGAAGTATGAGCTTCACGAATTAAGGCGAGTCGATGCTCTGACGGAATACACAACTTGTTCTCCTTAAACAGTAACCCATCCTCTAAGTGATACCCCTGCTTCAAATCTTCTTCCATGTACTGATCCTTGTACATGTCAAATGAAGTTTGTTCAACTTGCATCACTATTGCAGCAATTTTTAAAGGAGGTCTAGACAGAAAATCAACAAGCTTATTAGTCACACCTTTCTTATATCTAATCACCAACTTGAACTGTGAGAAATAACCCATCCATTTAAAATGCCTGGTCTGCTGTAGTTTACTTTGTGACTGCAAATACTTTAATGGTTCATGGTCAGTATGTACCACCGCCTCTTTACCCCAAAGGTAATGCCGCCACTTTTTAACATCTTGAACAATTGCATACAGTTCTTTATCATAGGTGGGATAATTCAGAACTGCTCCCGAAAACAACTTCGAATGATAACAGACAGGTTTACCTCCTTGTAACAAAACAACTCCCATGGCATGTCCCGACGCATTTGTCTCCACTTCGAATGGTAGCCTCATATCAGGTAAGGTTAGAACCTGTGCATTACAAATTTTCTCCTTCAAAGTCTGGAACGCCTTTTCTTGTTCTTAAACCCAAACTATGTTTTTATACTTGGATAGTAAGCGAAGTA
Source organism: Papaver nudicaule (assembly GCA_023529015.1). Lineage (NCBI taxonomy): Eukaryota > Viridiplantae > Streptophyta > Magnoliopsida > Ranunculales > Papaveraceae > Papaver > Papaver nudicaule. Next base: position 7,564 of record JAJJMA010227612.1, read on the forward strand.
AAGGTATTGCGACTTCTGAGTAGTTCCGAATAAACTTCCGCTACTGTGTTGCTCCAATGAAAATTTTCAACTCCGTCTGTGTTGTCGGTCTTGGCCAATCTTTAATCACTGCAACCTTACTTGAATCAACATCAATTTCTCCATTACCCACAATGTGACCCAAATAATGTACTGATTTCTTAGCAAAATCACACTTCTTCATATTTAGTTTAAGCTTAGCCGAATCCAGAAGTTTAAACACCGCTTCCAAGTGCAATAAGTGATCTTTCCATGACGGACTGTAAACAAGTATATCATCCAAGAAAACAACAGAAAATTTATCTAGCACATGCCTCATCACTTCATTCATCAACCGCATAAAAGTGGCAGGAGTATTAGTTAATCCGAACGACATAACTAACCATTCAAACAACCCTTGTTTTGTTTTAAATGCGGTTTTCCACACGTCTTCTTCTTTCATTCTCACTTGGTGATAACCAAATTTAAGATCTAACTTGCTAAAATATTTAGCATGCTTAAGCTGATCAAATAAATCATCAATTCGAGAAAGAGGGTACCTATTTTTCACCGTAATCTTGTTTAGAGCCCGATAGTCGATGCACATTCGCCATTCTCCACCCTTCTTAGGTACCAAAACTATTGGTGAACCTACTGGTGACGAACTTGGCTTGATCAACCCCTTCTCTAACAGTTCTTCAACTTGTTTCTTCACTTCATCAGACTCCATAATGGACTGTCTATATAACCCAACATTTGGAACAGGAGCTTCCGGTAAAAGTTGAATTTCATGTCCAATATCTCTCTTCGGCGGCAGACCCCTTGGTTCCTCCATGATGCCTTTGAAGTTACCTAAGAGTCGTTCCAAATCTTCTGTTTGCTTTCTGCTACAGTCACCTAATGAATCAGTTTGTTCTTGAACGACGCCTTCAACCACTAGTCGTATCACAATCAACACAAACTTTTAGCTAACATTCATTAAATGCTTCGTTTGTTGGGCTGTCATGATTTGTAACTTCTTCTTCTCCTTCGAAGCTAAGATACAAAACCCTTCTTTCACCAACCTCCAGACATTCTCCCTTATGTGGAATTCATTATCTCTGTCCCATAAATATGGACTGCCAAATATAACTTGACATAATCCAATAGTACAACATCGCAGGTAACTTCGTCCTTAAACTTCTCATTTATAACGAACTTAAACCTTCACTGTGTGTTTACTTGTAGCTCTACGTCTTTCTGTAGCCACCCCAATAGAAATGGTCTAGGATGCGGAGATGTACTCAATTTCAGTTCCTTCACCAACTGTTCAGAAATCAAATTCCGCTGCGAACCACTATCGAATAAAGTAATTACTAGAGTCATCCCAATCTGAGCATATACCCAAAACAACTCTTCTTTGGTTTCTTCCGGAATGGTACCCATCTTGCCTGCCATACACGCCAACTTCTCATTCGGCTGCGACGAGCCCTCATCCACTTCGTCTTCAATACATACATGAGCAACCTTTTTACCTTTGTCCTTCCACCACGACGGTTGTAACTCAGGGTGCAACTTCCAACATTTTTCCTTGGAATGTCTATCTGTTTTGCAATGATCACAATACATCTTCCTCTTGTTAGCCACTACATGACTCTTCTTTGTGTCGCCTTTTCGATACTCATTCTCTTGGTTTGACCCCTTCTTCGAGAATTCAATCTTGTTTGCAAAAGAACGACTCTTCGTCTCTATGTACATGGCATTCTTACAAGCGTCATCAATATCGGTAACTCCAAAAAGTGCCAATTCAGTTCTTAGATGAAAGAATAAAGTTGCCTTGTATTTTTCCAACACTTATGGATCTCTTAAGTCCACACCCAATGCTACTGCTTGCTTCCGAAAATCAGTGGTATAATCATGAACCGTTTGCCCTTGTTTTGACGTAGGAATTGCCATCGCTCTTTAAGCCTTTCTCTATATCCGATAGGGTAGAACTGATTACGTAAAGCAGTAGAAAATTGCTTCCAAGAACTCACTGGTGGTTCATTATTCGCCGCCAACCCCGAAGTGTGTGCTTCCCACTATGTTAGAGCATGACCTCCAAGCTTCAATCTAGCAAAACTAACTTTCTGTAGCTCGGTGTAAGCCTTTGTGCTAAAGTAAGCCTCCATCGTCTTGAACCACCAATCCAATTTTTCAGCATCCAGTTCTCCATCATATGAAGATATCTGAAAATTTGTTTGTAGTTTGAATGGTATTTCAACATTATTTCTTGCATTGTGGTAACTGCTAGATCCTTCCTCTTCGGTGTTTTCGTGTTGTTTCTGTGGGTTCTTTGATGGTGGAACCATTCCCTTCATCAACTCCATCATCATCTTCATAGTCTTCCTCATCTCTTGCATGTCTTCAGCAACCTTTTCAATTGATGAGCTATTCGTTTCAATTGATGGGTTACTTGTTTCTTCGTCCGGGTTTCTCATCGTTCTTCTCTTCCTGCCAATGTTGAGATCAATTGGTACTAACTCTTATCCCTTTGACCTCAATCCTTGCATACACCTTGAATCGAAACGCTGCTCTGATACCAAAAACTTGATCAAACTTCAGACCTTCTGACCTTCTGATTGCGGAAATAAAACAAACACCTGTAATACAATTCAAGACAAAAAATATAACAAGAACAACTTGTATTCGTTAGATGGTAAAAACCTGATGTAAGGAAAACCCATCATTCTTACTTGAGTTACATTCACTCATAAGAAATTTCAAATACAATTTTATTTTCTGATGCATATATGTTCTATGTCTTCTTCTCCCTTTGTTTTATCCTCCATTTTCCTAACTGCCGGGCACAAAACTGAAAGACAAAAGGACAAAAACTGACTGCAGTTACAATGACTGAAATAAGTGTTATATGGGAACCTATTCAAGCATATCAAATGCCTAAAACAAAAAGGTTAAAAAAATGAAAATTCAACCATCAAAATCATCTCACATATAAACATTTTAATTTGATTGGTCTCGTAACACTTTTTGAGATCCCCAGTTCGCTAATAAAATTGATCATTTCTTATATGATTTTTGGTTGCGGCTTCAAAACCACCTCTGAAAAATAGTTCTAGTCTAAAAAAAAATATTAGTTATTATAGGCAGATAACAAAAAAAAACCGCCTCTCACGAGTAAATGGGATCCTCCGGACCGCGTCCCCCAAATAAGTCATGAATGTCCAGTCCGACTGGGTCTTTGGTCGGCTTTGAAAACAGCCGTGATACACTGACCGTGGGCTATTAGCCCACGGTCAGTCCCTCCTCCAAAAGTAGAGAGGGGGAGGAGGGACCCACCAACCCGCAGCAGGGAAAGCAAGGAGGGTGCGGGTTTGTGAGTCCCTCCTCCCCCTCTCTACTTTTGGAGGAGGGACCCACGGTCAATTAATCATTTTCGCTTTGAAAATGGAGAATTGGAGATAGACTTTCACCTCCCAGTCTCCCACAGCCAATGAAGTAGATATACGTGTCTCTCTCTTTATCGCACAACAAAGATCCAAACACCAATCCATCATGAGAGCCCGTCGCAGCATTTAAATGACACCATCCACATAGTTTCTAGTGTACCCTACTTCACCTCACTTTTGTCTACGACATATGAAGAGAAGAGATCAGCGCTGGCACTTTGATGTCGTCATCAAACATCTCAAAAAATATCTTTTTGCTTATAAGACTGCACTTTTCTAAATCCACGTGTATACAGTCCACCACTTTTTCATAGTAAAACAAAATATCTTTTATCATGCCTCAAACAACATTAGCCCTAGGATATTCATGAAAATCCACTTTCTAACACGATCTTCATTTATCGGGTACCAAACAAACGTAACGGTAGTGCACATAACCGAAATATCAGTTTAAATACCAGAAAGAAATTGAAAAAAAAAGGGATTTTTAATAAAGTAGCCCCCTTTACAAATGTGTTTCATAAAGTGACCCTGTTTTTTTCAGAATTTATTAAGTAGGCTCTGCTTGACCGTTTTTTTTGAAAAAAACAGTAACAGAAGTTAAATGTATATATGGCAGTTAAATCTTGTAGTAAAAGACATTTAAGCCCAGTCTAACTAGAACCGAGTTAGCAGAGTTAGACAGAACTTGTGAAACTCGTGACTCAGTAAACTTGTGAAGCTCGTGACTCACAAATCCAATTCCGTTAACCATTAACTCGATTCACCTTCCTTACCATTAATCATATCAAATCAAACCCTAATTGAAAATTAAAAACATTGTTACAATCAGAAATCCACATCAAAATCAAATAAACCATGTAAACAAATCATCAGGAAAAACTTATTGGGGCGTTCCCCAAAACCCACACAAACACAACTGAATAATCAAGAATTGAGAAAGATATTGAGAATTGAGAAAGGTCCAAGTTTTCTAATCATATAAATACTCTTAACACAATCAGAATGTAAGACATCATCACCTACAACCAACATCAACAACCTAACAGTCTGTATTTTCAATCTATTTTACACTACCTATGCAACACCACCTCCAAGGTGTTATGGATTGTCCAAGTAGTCGCAACAGTAGCAAATCGACATATTCTTCCCGTCTTGTTTTTCAACTTCAGAATCATTGTCGATACAAAACCTTAATTAAGAAGAATCTCGTAAAGACTGCTTACTCAGCCATTTTCTCAAACAGTTTATATGCGTCTCACAAACTGGTAATGGGAAGAACTCCATTGAGTTTGATTTCTTGTTTATTAATTCTCCTTCCCTGCAATAATGTCACATTCAACAACAAC
>JAJJMA010227700.1:0-14659 GCA_023529015.1 Papaver nudicaule
TGAAGGACTTAATAGAGGTGATGATTTTGACGTTGGTGGCAGATGAGGTGGCAAGTGGTTGTCGCTAATGTTGCACCCGCTAGTGAAGCTATTTTATGCGCATGCACTCGTTGGTCCTCCGCCCGGTATGTTAAGGCTCCATACATTGTGGTAAGTATTGATGCCACAATCGTGGGTTTGATTTACAACTTTGATTAATTTTTGTGTGCTTTGTTGTAGATATTGGAAGCAAATATTAATGGAATCACGCGGTATTTTTAAAAAAAGAGGATTTAAAGGTATAGTTGCACCTTTTATGCGTGCCTGAAAAGAAAAACAGAGGCACACCAATGTCTGAAGGTTGTTAAGCACGTGCTTGATGATGTCCACCACATGTTTCTAGTTCTCGGTCAGTCGAACAACGAGGAAAATTGACGGGTGAAATCTAACTTACTGGTCCCAGCTGGCCTAATGTCAAGAAGCATGCAGTCGGGTTGACTTTCTGACCGTGTTCCATGTTTATTATGATTATTTTCTAAAGTTATTTGAGCTTCAAGTATCTTACATTCTTTCTTGTTTTTGTTTTTGACATATATGCAGGTATACTTTTCACAACTAACAATTGGAAGTGACTATAAACTTTCGGGGTGAATAATTCAATACTTCCAACTTCCATATAATATTTTTTGTATCATTATACATAATAATTGAAACCAAACACTCAATTCTCAACTATTCCGACCCCACATTTAGAATTCGAGAAAGCTGTGGTGAAAATATTCACATTTGAAGTTTCTTATGGATTGTGGCCCCACATAATTAACACTAAACTTACTTTCACACTAAGCTTATGCCCCACTTCGGCCCTCCAACAAAACTACCACCATTTCCTTAATCATTGCTTATATGTACAAACACGATGATCAAGATTGAAAACTGCAGTTTTTAACAGTAAAACTATTAACATCAACATTGTTAATGGTAAAGGTTACATAATAATTTTCCCTTGTTTTTCGTTTGGTTAATTTCAATTTTTAGTTTTGAGTTTGATTTGGTTTTGTTTTGAAAATTGTGTGTTAATTCGTTGAACTAATAATGGGTTTTGGCTTTTCCTTATTATTAACTTTAATTTAGTTTGTAGATTGTAATTGTGAATGGGTTTGCACAACTCCATTTGTTCAAAATCAATGATTTTTTGGGATATTGAATTGTTGGAGTCAAAAATTCTGTACCAATTGATGAAGTCGATAACATGTGAGATTTAGAGTAGAAACTTGATCAACCCATGGAACATACTCATTATCAGTCATTTAAACCATATTTTCCTTACTGATGTTCAAAATTGTTTCCAAGTTTATACATATATAACTAATATTTATAAATAATCTTTTTCAGAATAACTGCCACCTTCCTTGGTTGCTATAAGATATAGCCTCGAGTGAACTTTTCATCCTAAACACAACCATCACAGATCCTTATCTGTTGACATTATCGATAGTTTAATCATTTCTACTCAAGATCAGTCCATTGTGCTTTTGCAATAGATTGTTAATCATCTTGCTCATCATAATCTCCTAATCTTTTTCAATTGTACGACATGTATTTATAAAAGCAATCTTTTATAAATAATAAGTTTTATTTTTATGCTATTTATAAAAGCAATCTTTTATAAATAATAAGTTTTATTTTTATGCAATACATTATTTAGCTTATCAATTGAATGTTTGGAAACATTTGATTCCTTGGTTCAATTAACAATTTTTCTAATTATTAAGATTTCTTATTGTGTTGTAAACGAATACTTGTCTAAAGCTTTTAATTATGCTATTTATGATTGAGTAGATGAATTAACTTCTTTTGATGCCCTAGGAAACGATTACTTTGTTCGTGGGCTGCAATTTGACAGACGGTTAAACCACCAATTGTAGCTGTTCTGTGTCCATGAAAGCAGGTTTCAAAACATTTGCACTTTAAACACTAGGTGTTATGAATAAACACTCTTTCTTCTGTTGGCAGCTGCTTCATTGATCATTTATCTAGTATACGTGGTCGGTTCTTCAGATTCATAACTATGTGATGTAGTACATCTTTTGTACTACACGTCAGATTTATGCTTTCCTAATTTAATCCTGCTCTTTAACGAGTAGTTCTTGTTTTACAAGACTCTTAGCTTTCCTAGTTTAGGTTGATTTCCTTTTTTAGTCGGTTATTGTAAGCCTATATAAAGGCTAGCTCTATTGCTTAGAGATCTATCTTTTATCAATCAAACATTAGTATTATTATCCAACCTTTATGGTTATGATCTTGATTATTTCTATCAGATTATCATTAAGTTTCTGACGAAGCTTAAGCCTCTCTTCGTATCTCTTGCAAATACAGTTTCTGACGGAACTTGTTTGTTTTTCACCCTTTTGTTCGCCTTTAGTTGGCATTAGAGCAACAGTTCTAGATTCTCATCTAGAACTCGATCCTGATCCTAGCTTCCGCAAACCTATCTTTTTATTTCAAACCCTAGTTTTTATTATAAAAAAGAAAAGAAAAAAAGATTTGTTATTTTATTCCGAAATTTCAAAAAAAAAAAAAACAACAACAACAACAACTAAATTTTTCTTAGTTTCTTTTTCAGAATTTCAGAGTTATCATGGCAAAAGATATTCCTTACTTCTATGGTGATTTAGAACCTTATGAACTGTTTGAGTGGCTTGAAGAAGTAGAGTCGTGTTTCAGATATGCAAGGATATATAATAGCGATGATCAAGTGAGACATGTTGCATGCAAACTCAAGGGAAGACCAGCATCTTGGTGGACGGGACTCTGTCACAAACGATGGATGTATAGTCAAGAACCTCTGCGTTGTTGGGTAAGTATGCAGAAAATGATTCTAGAAAAGTTTGTATCTAAATATTATGAAGTACATCTGTATTCCAAATATAAATCTTGGCTACGTGAATATGAAGAAAAAGAACTTAGAGAATCAGTTTTACAAATAGACGTAGAACAGACAAGATCGTCATCAATGCAAACATCTTTTATTTTGCAGTAAGCCCCATTGTCGAGCTTAATTCTCTTCTGCCTTCAGAAGAACAGTCAGACAAAAAATTTGAGGCAATAGAACATGCAAAGAATACAGAGTCTACATACGAGGTAAGTTGTATTTCAACAGTTCCTCAAATTGATGTTAAAGAAGATTCAACAGTTGAAGACTCACATGAAGAAACTTCAACCAATAGTGATGTTGAGAGCAAGAAAGAAAAATCACATGATGTGGTTTCCATTATTGTTGAAAAAGATGAGAGTCTAGTAGATTTGTCATCAACTAGATCTATTATCGTGTCCACTACGTCAACTCCAGTTTTTAATATTAATCTTGGCGACAAAGAGAATATGAAGTCTACTTCTCTAAAGGAAGAAGATTTAACGAAAGAGTGTTCTAATATTTCTCTTGGGTCTTATGAATTTGGAGCAGCCGTTAGTTCAGGTCGTACCAGTCACAGGAATGTTAAGGTTGTTACCAGAAAAACAATAGTTGAGTTGGCCGATTATCCAATTCAGTCATATCTTGATACTGGACAACCCAATAATCTATATATAAACCCACCCCCTGAAGATACAATTTTTCATGTTGATTTGAAGGAGAGAATAGCGACAGGAAAGTTGGAATGTAAACAAGCATGCCTTTTTTCCACGAAGTTTCTACAACAACAGTTGCGAGGAGCTCAGTTATTGAAAGATCCTCACGGTTATGGTTTCCATCCATGTGTCAAATTTATTCCTCGACGTACGGAAGTATCGAAACTTTACATGACTTTTAATAGCAATAAAGGGTTCAGTCAAGAGCGCATGGGTATAGCTGATATGACCATATTACCAACACTGAATGCAACTCTTGTGATTTTCCAATTGGATGACAAGAAAGCATTACCAGTCTTTGTTACTCGCGAGTTGCCAGGTGCGAGATGTTTTAATTTTCTTAATCGTATTCGTTCTATATATGATCGTGGAAAGTATGCAGCTGTATCATCGAATTCTATAGAGGCGTTTGTTATTGATGCTGGATTCTTGATGATCACATACTGTTTGTGAGTATGTCACACAAAAAAAATATTAACGACAGAGCTTTGGAAGTATTATTTTTATTCGGTATATATAGTTTTGTTGGTATTACTGACCCAAACACCGAGAGATACTCTCAATCTTGCACTACAGATGAGAACCTTGTATGGGCTAGTTGATTGGCAGTCTGGTACAGATATTAGAGGTGTTATGAGCCTTCATCTAATGATTGCATAGACCATATACGTTGGTTTGTTTTTGCTTTCTCGTGCAATTCTGGTTGTTTGTGAATCTGTTTTCGATATTTATTCAAGTGATAAAACATATAGTATTAACAGACTTCTGGAAGGTATTGATTACGCTCATCCATCATGGAAAGATCTTGATGTTGGTAGAGACAAAAGACTATCCAACAAGTTACAACTTCTGATTTGCTCAAATTCTATATTTTTGGCTATGTTCGATATTTTTCTGGCAGTCAGACTTTGGGTTTCTTGTTTCGAAACAAATGGCGTTATAAAGGAATTTTTGTAGGAACCATGGGATATATTCCTATCGAAAGTTTTGAAAGCATATTTGTGAAGCACTTGAAGATTAGAATAGAGCAATTAGTTGCACGTTACACTGATGGTTTGAACAGACTTATCCAACAAGGAATGATTCAATCCGTCTACATGATGGCTGAAGTTGTTCAACAGGCTATGAAGGTTGAAAGTCGTGTGTTACGTGGTTCAAATTCTACTATTCAACGACAAGCTCGATTGTCGAACAATAATAGTACTGCATATCCTGGAAAGCAGAATTATTTAATATGCAACCTTTATTGGTTTTGGAGTTGAACTCAAAGAAAATCAGCATCTTACTCTCATGTGCGAGACATCTGGTTTGGTGAAGGAGTTTGAAATCAACTGGTATGTTCGCAGCACTCTGGTTGGTATTTTTTTTTTACTCCCTTATCATGATTATTTTCACGTTATTTCTTGCTTACATCTACATGTTGGGAGATTATTTAAATCGGACATTTAAAGTACTCACAACTGATCTCATGGAGTTTAATTCGAGTAATTGTAGACAAAGTGAAATGTGGTTTAAGTACAGGTCTGAAACACTCCATGCAGTTGCAAAGTATACTGTGAATTATGGCTTCAAAGGTGAAGTTACAATCATGGTTTTCAAAGAATTAATCAATGTATGGCTGTAGTATTTAGTGGTGAAGTACTTCATGATAGTCAAGTTTTTATTCTAAGTATATTTGACCCTGGTAAAGAAATTGACGCATTCAGAAGTAGTACCATCTTACCTGATTCTGTAGAAGAAATTGCCCAAGTGCACAATGCAGCTCAAGTTATTATTGGGAGAAAGATCGACTACTGTGTGACTTGGAGGACTAATGATATGGCTTTTGTCTTTGATCGGGAAAGACATAAGATGGAAATTCTAGCAGCATTCCTTATTACCATAACATACTACTGTTTTAGCCTACACAATTTAGTGCTACAGTATGTTGCTTGGTACTTGGAATTTATTCTATGCGCAGCTGAGCATTTTCAAAGGTTAACCCAGGATCTCAAAAGGGGGTTTGACCTTGAGGACAAGGTCTTTATAAGAGAGGGAGGAATGGTAGGAGGTAATATACTATGGTCACTTGTCAATATAGACTATAAAGTAGATGCAAACGACATTAATATGAATTATTCTTGGCTAACATTTGAAGAATATGAAGATATTAAAGAATATTCATTTGAGGCGTTATTTGATGATACTCAAGAAGCCAGACTTTACGTTGGAGCCCGAAGACTCGGATGGAGGGTTCTAATAGAGTCGATGAATTTTTACCCTATGAACTCGAGGACGAGTTCCATTCAAGAAGGGTGGACTGATGTAGTACATCTTTTGTACCGCACGTCAGATTTATGCTTTCGTAATTTAATCCTTAACGAGTAGTTCTTGTTTTACAAGACTCTTAGCTTTCCTAGTTTAAGTTAATTTCCTTTTCTTTACCTTTAGTCGGTTACTGTAAGCCTATATAAAGGCTAGCTCTATTGCTTAGAGATCTATCTTTTATCAATCAAACATTATTATTATTCAACCTTTATGGTTATGATCTTGATTATTTCAATCAGATTATCATTAAGTTTCTGACGAAGCTTAAGCCTCTCTTCGTATCTCTGGCAAATACCGTTTCTGACGGAACTTGTTTTCTATTCACCCTTTGGTTCGCCTTTACTATGCTACATTTTCTCACACAATAATCGGATATAAGCATCAATAGTATTTTTGGAAATACAATAATTTTGGTCCTCAATATCTGGTGGAAGGAATATTTAGAGATTAAACGGGTTACAAGTTGCACTAAGTTTGTTTGTATCGTAGTTTATGTTTAATGAAAATACATATTGGTTGATCCCAATATGTTGTGTATTTTATAAATTAGCATAGACGATGAACAATTCACTCATCAGGCCTTAGTGTAATAATGGTCGAGATACAATGTCGAGCACATGAAATCATCATAAGTGAAGATATTATAATATTTAAAAATTGCAAAATTTTTTAAACAATGAACTGATTTTAGTCTAAATTCAATCAATCTATGCTTCCAGTGCATCACGGGTTAATCTTTAGTATATGCATATAAATATTATTTTGGTCATTTGATCTTAATATAATGACTTAAAAACTATTAGAGAACAGTCTTTCTCTGATCATTTGTTGACTGAAAAGTATCTTTGTCAGGTCTAGTCAGTTATCTCTAAGTGGTGTGGTGTAGGCTATTCTGTTAATGTGAGTTAGCATTACGTTGTGCCTAATTATACTTAAACAATGTCTTAGTAACTGTCATAAGTAGCAATGTACTGTCATTGTAACATGTTATGAAAAGAGAAGAAAAACAATACGAAATCAGAATTTATTTAACAACCTATCAACTCTTCACCTATAGTAACTTTAAGATCAAATATTCATATTCCATTAACATTAATCAAACCACTTTGAAAGCTAACTTCTAAGAATTATGTTTTCTAGAAATCACAAATTGTTCATCTTCCTCGCAATTATTATCTCTTTAGATTTGTTGATGGTACATCTCAATGTCTTGTGAAATCTTTTCTTTGAAATACTTCTGATATTCTAGTTGAAAAAGCGGGGATACCGAGATACACCACCAACTTTTAGTTTTCGTGAACCTAGTTGATTATGGTTGTTTGAACGATCTCACAAATCAATATTCAAACAACAACCTGAGTATAGTTCAGAGAACAAACCCTAACAAGAACGTAGTTCTCGTAGATCTCAATAGAGACGGATTCACTCAAAGGTTATGAATCAACAAACTTGCAATTACTTCTATTATATAGATCAGAGACAATATAATGCGGAAGGGAAAAATAATGCAAGACACCAGAATTTTGTTGATGAGGAAAACTGCAAACCTAGTAGAAAAACCCCGGGACCTCGTCCAGATGTGAACACCCTTAGTATGAACGGTATACAGACGCTAGCCTACTCTCAGACTTCGGACTGGACTGTATCGAGACTGAATTCACCCTACAAGCAATTCAGCTACCAATGTGCTCCTATGTCTCTTGGCTCCCGCAGTAGCCTACGTACTTGATTCCCCTAGCTGACGTCCTTTACAGGCCTAGGAGTTGTTCCACTTCCCTTCGTGAAGACTAGCGCTACCCTGCCTCTAACAGGACGCCTAAAAGTATCCAAGTGATTAAACGAGAATACGATTGTGATTTCCTTTAGACTTAAAGTCAAGGTTAATGGAAATCAATATGTTGAATAGGGATTATTGATCTAGCCTAAACAACTTTAGCTCCGAACGCGTGACGAACTTAGTATGAAACCTAGTTCGTGAATTGCGTTTGGGAACTTCTAGGGTTTACGATACAAGATCTACCTTACGAAGTTTCTATCAAATCTTGGTCGTGATAAGATTGAAAGAATTCAATCGACTCAAGATACAGGATGGAATTTTACTTCCGACCTGTGCTTCACGATCCTCAAGTGAAGTCTTTTCAATAGTCGTAGTCCTAAAAGGATTTCGAGATGATGACCAACCTTTATGCAAGGATACATAGATGTGTGGAGGATTGAGATTGTATCTTGCAGAAGGTCGTCTATTTATAGTGATCACCAAGGGAGGCTTTGCTTAAAGTTTAAGCAACCTTGAGTAGGGCTCAAGCAAGTTTCTGAACTAGGAAAGTCCATAGCTTGAATACCCATTCTCAATCTTCTAAGAACTTTGGACTAAGCCAAAAGTTAAAGAAGACTCAACCTTGTTCGAAGGTTCGCGACTTCTGGTCCAATGCTTGTTTGGACATCGCTTTGCGACTTCTGGTCCAAATATTTAGTTTGAACATCGCTTGGATTAAGTTGTTGAATTCCATGGGCCAAGACACGATAAGTCCGAGAACAAATTATGTCTAGACCGAAAACTTCAAGATATGAAAGTTGGAAGTTTTCGCATGGCTTATGTGAACGCGTACACAGAGCATTCCTTCGAGTTCAGGAGAATTCAGGAGAATTCTTGAACTTGTATGTACGCATTCATGAACGCGTTCATACAGACTTAACTCGTTCTCTGAAATCCCAAAGGTGGTTATATGTTACATGTACACGTTCATGTACGCGTTCACCGTTGGGGTTGTTTTTCAAGAGAAAACTCAACATACTCTACCTATACAAATTATCACAAGAGTGACAAATGCAAAGGCGAAAATCCATATAAACAACATCATAGACTATTGGTATGATAGAAATGGTAAAAACGATACGGACCTTTCAAACCTTCAGCGAGGACGTTATGATTTATCAACTAGTAAGCTTCGGTCTTCGTCTTCATCAGTCTTCGTCTCGATTACCTAGAACTATCCTAGTCCGAGTTGTAGAGTAAACTTATCAAGGATTGTGTTTTTGTCTCATAAACTTGACAACTGACTTGAGATAACAACATCAGTGGGTTCAACCGAGCAATGCTCTAACAATAGTTGCTGTTATACTATCATATCCATCTTCCACAAGTGTCTCTCATGATGTTGAAATTGATTTTGTGCGAAATCTGTTGTAATTGGGCAAATCTAGACCAAGCTAAATTATCATAGTTGTTCCATGCTTGTACTGAAGAATGCCATTCTCAAGTGCTCAATTATACCTATTCTCATGAAGTTTGACCAGATTAAAAAACACCAGCAATGCTATTACGAAGTCTCGTTTGACACAGTTTAATCTGGTTACTTTGAAGTAAAACAATGCTTCAATGAAGATTTTCTTTAACAAAGCTATTCTATCTTTATAAATAAACTTGCTCAACTCGATCGCCTTTTTCAAAATCTTCAAGGTCTTTCATCTGAGTTCAATTCTTTCAATTCTTCGATTTTTAAACCACAAACTTTGATGTCGTTTCATTTCATTTTCTCAACAGATCAGAATGACAGTACACTATTACTTATAGTAGTCACAAACCAACGTTGGTCAATTAGAGTGAGATACAATAGAATGCTACATATTAACATTGACCTACACCAATATTTGCTAACAGACATAGTCGACTGGACCTGACAAAGACATCTGTCAGTCAACAAACGATTAGAGAAAAACTATGCGCATGATTTGTTTGCAATGAAGAGGCTGGAGATCAGATTTCTATCCACTCAGGATCAAGTAGCAGACATTCTTACAAAAAGTCTTTATACAACTCGCTTTTATCATCTAGGATTCAAGCTCAATAACTCCTCTTTCTCTTGGTCAGCAGTCTTGTTGTTTTTAGACTGTAGTCTTTTCCTGTACTGACTACTGAGTCTTTCTCTTCGACACTAGCCTTGCGAAGGGGAATTGGCCTTTAGTCTATTAGTATAGATTAGCGTTCTGATGTGTCCAATTACATTTTACCAATAAGAAAATTATTAATATTTACCAACGACAATTACAAATATTAGTGTAACATATTATACTCCATTTTTTAAGAAGAATGAAATGGAACCGAAGTTTGCTTAGCAACCTATCAGAATCGATTAGCAACTCTGTTAACAGAATCCATTTTTTCAATTACATAACAAGTTTGCTTAGCAACCTATCAACTCTGTTAACAAAAACGAATTTTCCTTTTACATGTTCACAACTGAACCGTTGGAACTTATTTCAATGGTCACGACGGCCGTGGCCCGTCTTTTCAAACGTCGGCCATATCTCAATAATACGCGATTGCTGTCCTAAAAATCCAAGCGATAAAGACAAGGCAAACTCTAACCTCCACGTTTGATAATTTAGAATAATACTATCAGCCAACTGAGTGTGCGAGTTTTCTACCGGTGATTATACTAGGACACGATTAAACTGTCGGTTGTTTGTTAAGATATTTAAAGAAAAATTCTCAACGGTTCTGACCTTGGATTAAATCCCGTAATGATAGGTTAGATATTGTGAAGAATCTACCTTTCCTGAAATGAGCAGCAATAAATCAATAACGCGTTGAGCCAAAAACCTCGGCGATTATCGAGTCCGATTGAAATAACAACCGGGTTAAACGTTAATAAATTTGGCGTTGTCTGTCGTAATTTGAGGAGTCCAAGTTTCCAAGCGGAACCGAACAGACCACACCATTTCCTTTGTTGACTACTCACTTTCACTGACTAGTCAAAGTCAACATCGACACTCCGTAATCACAGCGTCAGTGAACCGTTAAATGAATTAGATAGAATTAAAAACGCATGTAACGTCCGTTAGAAACATTGTCACGGTCATAAGCGTATATAGCACGCCAGAACAAAAAAAAACGAAAAGGAAGTAAAGTAACGCGGTTAAAGACTTTCCTTGCCCCCAACCCCCTTATAACTCTCTTTCTTTTCTTTTCTTTTCTCTCTCTATCTAAAAACTAGTCTCTCCATCTTCTTCAAAATTACAATTAGGGTTTCTTTTCATTTTCCCTTTTTTTTGGTTTTAAAAAAAAGACTTGTTTGATTGGAACCAAGGTTTATTAAAAATTCATTTCATTTCGGATTTAAGGGTTTCTTGTTTTTGAAGAGCTGAAAGGGAATTTCATTTCATTTCATTTGTTTGGATCGATTGGAGGGATTGAAGATCTGAAGGATTTGATTACAACGAAATTTGTGGTAAGGATTCTCTTTAAATTGATTTCTGAAGAAAAAGGTCAATTCTTTCAGGTGTTTTTTTTTTAATGGCTTCAAATGGATCATCTTCATATTGGTGTTATAGATGTAGTAGATTTGTAAGGGTATGGATTAGAGAAGTTGATAGAAATATTGTTTGTCCTGATTGTGATGGTGGATTTGTAGAAGAAGTTGAAAATCCACCTCGATCTACAAATACTGAATCTCAAAGAAGAAGAAGATTTCCTTCTGCTGCTATGTATATGTTAGGTAATCGATCTAATAATAATAATAGTAGTAACAATTCAGAAGAGAATAACAATAGTAATACAAATTCTGGGTCTGGGTTTCGTCGTAGTCGAAGAAACGGTGGAGATCGCTCTCCGTTTAATCCTGTAATTGTTCTCAGAGGACCTTCTGAAGGTGGTGTTGCTGCTGCAGCTGTTCCAGAAGGTGCGGTTGGTGGTGTTAATGGAGAAAGAGGAAGTTTTGAACTTTATTACGATGACGGTGCTGGTTCAGGTCTACGACCATTACCGGCAAGTATGTCTGATTTCTTGATGGGATCCGGGTTTGATCGGCTTCTTGATCAATTAGCACAGATCGAAATCAATGGTGTAGGTAGATGTGATCATCCACCAGCATCAAAAGCAGCCGTTGAATCTATGCCAACAATTGAAATCGTTGATACTCATGTTTCTACTGAATCACACTGTGCAGTATGTAAAGAGGCCTTCGAGCTTGGATCAGAAGCCCGAGAAATGCCTTGTAAGCATATTTATCATACAGACTGTATACTTCCGTGGCTTTCTCTAAGGAATTCTTGTCCTGTTTGTCGACATGAGTTACCTACTGATGTTCGGGGAAGGAATTCGCCTGAATCAGATGTAAGTCAAGCTCAACAACAACCGGAACAATCCCCTGTAGCAGCAGCAATTACTGAAGAAGATACTGTTGGGCTTACAATTTGGAGGCTTCCTGGAGGTGGGTTTGCTGTCGGTAGGTTTTCGGGTGGTAGACGTGCTGGGGAGCGTGAATTTCCAGTTGTTTACACTGAAATGGATGGTGGTTTTAATACAGCTGGTGCTCCTAGGAGAATATCATGGACATCTAGAGGTAGTAGGTCAAGAGAAAGTGGTGGAATTGGAAGAGTTTTTCGAAATATCTTCTCCTTCTTTAGAAGGAGCTCGTCTTCATCATCATCTAATTCTAGTTCAGAATCAGGAACTACACGTAGAAGTCGTTCCAATTCAGTGTTCAATAGAAATTCAAGAAGACATAGCAGAGCTTGGGCTTTGGTTGATAGTAGTACAATTGCAAGATGGTAAAATTGAATCATGAACCAAGAGCTTATCTTGCTTTGTTATTGGGGTTTTGTTGTCTTATGATCCTTAGTTATGGTTAGTTTTTCCTCTAGAGAAGAAAAAAAGATCTGTACAAGTCATGGTTTTTTTCAAGATTCACTGTAAATAGCAGGCAGCATTGAACCAGAAGAAGAAAAACGATTTCCAGCTTAAATTCCTAGTGTGAAGTTTTGGGGCTTCAGTTATTAATCAGATGATTGTTGCTTCAGAATTTCAAATAAACAAGCAACTCAAATTCTACTAAACATGAAGTAGATGATTTGAAGTTAGAAATGGAATTGATTCAAAGCTAAGAAGAAGGTGAGAACCCTTTCATTCATGTTCACATCCCACCTATGTGGTGTTAGTGACTGACAATGGTTCAAATCATCCATGAGTAGTTTTTGCTAGAAATACATTCTGTATGAATTCTATTTTTTTTGTTCCTTAATTTGTAATCTTGTTGTAGCTTCGATTGGTTTAATATTCAGTACTATCTTTTGAGAATTCGTTTTTGTGTTAATTTAGGTTGTCTGATGATGAACTGTTCTTTTCCTGTGTCATCTTAATAATTCTGAGTGTTGTACTAGTGACTCGGGTTTTTTCAGAAGGAAAGGTACTATCATGTTGGCAGATGTTTCCCTTGAAAATGTTGGGACCATGTGATAGGTTTCTTGAAACGAAATTCATTTACTCAAAATATGAAATATGCATTAGATATCCACCATTATTGAGATAGCCCTTGTTTCTTGTGGTTGTGTTTTTGCCCCCGTGTCTTTCTTATGTATATATTAGTAGAAAGAAATGTAGTAGGGTATAAATTTGTGCTCATAATTGAGAAAACAAGAACCAAATCTGACAGCTAATAAACCAAGAGAACCATATTCTGATTAGTTTAATGACTTCTATGACTAAGTTTTTAGTACGTGTTCTCCCTTCATTCAAGTCTTCAATCGAAAGCTTCAAGAATTCACCAAGTTAGTTGTTACTTATGTTTAGATTGGCTATTTTAGGTAGGGCTGTCCAAAAAAACCGAAACCGTGGTGAACCGAACCGCACCGAAAATTGCAAAAACCGAATCGAACCGAGGTTGATGGTTATGGTGATGGTGCAAGAATTGAAAAACCGATCATTATGGCGATGGTGATGGCTGAACATATGACCGAAACGAAACACCATGGTGCGCACCGATTAATATGAGACTTTAAATCTAAATCATTTTAACCATTAATCATAGTCTATATTTAAGTTATTAACCATAAATCATGTACTTTCTCTCCATTTCATCTCTTTTTCACCTTCTCTGCAACTATACAACCACTAGCACCACGATTTCCTCCATCAAATCAATTACTATCAAATCAAATACTTTATTTTTATTCTTAAAAAAAAAAAAAATCTCACGGTTTTTCACCAAAACCGAACCAAAAAAACCGAACCGAAGATGAATGGCGATGGTGATGGTGCAAGAATTGAAAAAACCGAAGATCATGGTGGTAGTGATGGTTCGGCATAAAACCGAACCAAACCGAGCCATGGACAACCCTAATTTTAAGGACTCCTCATTCTATTAGGGAGACTCCCCTAATGAGACAAAATAGGGATATTTTGATGATAATTGGAATCACCCCTTATATTTAGATATGATTAGTATTACTGATTTTAATTAGCTTAGCTAAGTTATTGTTAATTATAATCTAGACGAAAATCACAACCATTACCACCCCCGCTGCTACCACCACTGTCGCTGCCACCACCACCGTCACCACCCCCACCATATTTTCGGATAGGGTTAGTTTCAAAAATCCAGACGAAACCATTCATGGCAGCGCTTTCGGTTCGGTTAGTAAAACATTTCCAGACGAAAATATGTTGTTTCGGTTAGATTTGTTGACCAAAATCCAGACGAAAATAAGTTTCGGTTGTGACAACTTAGGAAACTGAATTTCGTCTGGATTTAGTCCATTTTCGTCTGGATTTAGCCATTGCTTTTTCAGCTGTTTTTTTTTGTGACACTAAATTCGGCTAGATTGGTTGTGACAACTTAGCAAACTAAATTTCGTCTGGATTTAACCAATTTTCGTCTGGATTTAGTCCATTTTCGTCTGGATTTAGCCATTGCTTTTTCGTCTGGATTTAGCCTTTTTTTTTTTTTTTTTTTTTTTTTTTTTA
>JAJJMA010227739.1:0-35968 GCA_023529015.1 Papaver nudicaule
CCTTTGAGCTTCAAAGCAGTAGCAAGAAATGAAACTTTCTGAGAAGATAAAGATGAAACTCTCATTCACATTTCCAGCTGAAGGATGATATGGAGGAGAAACAAGTACACAACACTAATTGTCCTGTCTCCACAAGAACTGGACACTGTGGTTGGTTTTGGTTATCATTTCCACTCTACTTATCATATTTATAAGCATAATATAATAGTATGAGACATGATATTTCAACCCAAAAATATCGGAAAATAACATATTACCAACAAAATAAATACGTTTTACCGTTGTGTTGTAAACTTTACATAACCAGTAAATTAAAAGATTTACAAAATACACTGGTAAGATTAAATCCTTAGCATGTATATCATGTGAATCAATAATATCAAGTTGCGGATCGATTAATGCTGCCATGAAGCCAAGGGGGATGCAATACCTTCACGGAGGTCTAGACAAAGAGTATGGGACAGGCAGAGTGTATGGTTCTGGTGAAGGATGTAATCAAGTCCATTAAAGAACCAACTCGACCTCTCAGTCCATTGAAGAAATCTAGAAATTAGATCGGAGAGTAATGATTCTGTGGTCCTAGAAAACAAAATCTCCGGGCCCTAGTGTTAAATATTTGGAGGAATTCAACCTTGAATTCCCACCGGAGATTGCTATTCTGGTTAGGAGAGACATTTGTTTTGCCATAAATACAAGCACCAATTTCTTTGTAACTTGAATGCTTTTGGCGTGTTAGTTGGATTGCCAATTTGCCATATTAGTAGAAATCATATCCAATGCAATGTGAAACACACATTTGGTTAAATAAGGAGTTGACCCTTATTAGGGTTGCAACGAACTACAATTTAGTCTCTATAGTGAAGCCATAGAGGACTCTCTTCAGTCGTCCAATCAGCTCACTGGTTTAATCATTCTGATCGGTAACTCCTGTGGAATTCGATAACATGAACAGTAGCCTAGAGAGTTGGACCCTTACTTCTCTTTCTCTGTCTGGCGTCATTGGGGTAGACTGAAAATTATCGGGGCAGATTTTTTTCGGCCATATTCGGTAGCTCTATAATCTACTGAATAATGTTAATCCATATTCGGTAGCTCTAGTACTGGAATTCCATAACACGAGCAGTCGCCTAGAGAGTTGGACTCTTACTACTCTTTCGCTGATGTCTTCCAGTTTTCTTGGTCAAGATTTTTTTTTACCTTTTTTCCTATACGTTCATGAACCACTACACCCGGAGTACATGACACACAACGTGTTTCACAAAGCAGTCAAGTCTAGCATCTCTTGGATTCAGCACATATCTTAAAGTCGCTGTTTTGAAATTGGGGACTTCCAAGGGAAGGAAGACAATAAGGGACGGATTTCACTTTTCAACAGCCTTGGAAAATTCTCCATCATTAACTGTCTTTTACTGTTCATACTAGTAATTTTCATGTAAAATGTGATTCAGCAATGCATCGCTGGTAGAAGAAATTCTAGACATTGTTCTACTAGCTAGCAGCCATTCCCAGCTCCACGTTTTGGTTACCTACCTAAATGAAGACAATACTTTCTTGACGATATTATTTTCTTGTTCCATGCATAGCTAACCACTACGTAGGTCGGTAGACAATTTAGGTTGGTAACCAAAACGTGGAACATGCATGAATGACTTGAGGCTTTTTTTTACTTTTGTTTGAATGAAACAGCAATTTCCAAATAAACCACTACGTAGGTCGGTAGATTTCTACCACCTCTGTTTTCAGTCAAAAGCCTACATTAAAAAAAAAGTTTAGAAAGATATTTTTTTGCTAAAAGGAGACGTAGGGTGCAACTGTTCTATTGCCAAATATCTCTTTTTAGAAGAGTTGTATTGTGTGTGCATTCCTTTCTGCTAAGCCTTTTTTTTTCTCTCTTGTCATGTTTCAGTCAATCCCATGTGAAGATTATCAAAGGCAAAAGAGTCTTGACCGTCTAGGAAACTTCCTTTGAAGCAGGTTAAATCAATGTTGTGAGGGGGTGGAATATTGAAAGATTGGTACAAATCCATTTAATGCTTTTATCTTGAAAATGAAGGTTGTGGAGGAAATTCACCAAAGACTGTCGACCATATTACAAACCATACATATGTGTACTGGAGTCGCAGCGTCGTACTGCATATGGATCAGGTGATGGAACACTTGACAGACGTCCTAGCCGGCCAGGGACGGACCTAGGATTCTTTCTTGGGTAGGGCTGGAATATCATTGACTACCATGGCGGCGGCAATTTTTTATAAGGGGTTTTTGGTTTTGGGTTTTGATGACCCTATTTTGTTTCGGGTTGAAGCCCAACAGAAATGATGCAGCCCCAAAAACAGCACATCAAAATTTCAATACCTAAAAATTAGTTTGTCAAAATGTAGGCCGGGCTACGGCCACCTTAACCCAGCTGTTGGCCCGCCGGCCTATACGTACCCAAGGTCCCAACAACTAATGCCATGCAAAGCTATTTCATCGTGCGTTATTTCCAGGCAGGTTCCTTCCTGACAATGCCGTTGATGGATCATTGTATGTACCGTATTCTCATTAAAATTTGGACAAATTTTATCACACACAGAAAATGATCTGTGGGGCCAGCCCACACCCATTTGATTTTTTTTTATAAAACTGACCCACACCCGGTGGTGAGGAGGGCAGGTAGTGTCCTCGTTTTGGATAATCAGTTTTTATCCCGCATCTAACATCAATATATAAGGGACGCTTGTAATAATGTTGTCATTCATTCCAACAATTCTATACTGACCGCCAAAGATCTCCCAAAAAATCCCGCTCACAGATCTAATGGCTGGCGTGATTTTAGATTTCGGCTGAACGGGTCCCACCAACGGGTCCACCCGCAGAGATATTTCACACGGGATTTTGTGGGAGATCATCTCGGCCGTACATATATCATTAGCTGCATTCATTCATCGGTAGAACTAAAACGTGTTCCACGTAAGTGGCTCTAGATTCTCTTGGATTTGGTGCCTCAAAGGAAGAAAATAGACAATTTGCTCTTGAACTTCACACCCATTAATTCCTCAACGATAATGATGATTGGTGTACCATCAATTGGTTTAATCCAACGGGAACGAACGTATAGGACCTGTGGACCTCCTAAACCTAGAGACAACCCATGGGATTTTAGCCAATTGTACGCCAAACATTTTCATTATTGATATAGGTTGATACTAGTTTTAATACGACCGTCAACAAACCTATAAGACACACCAATCCAAACCATATTGGACTATGGATCACCCAGATGGTATCAACCGTATTAAATATGGTATCAGCTTATATCACATTATCGTTGATTCCTAGTTAATTTTATGGAAAAAACGCAATGACTTGGAATTGTTAGCAGCAAGAGATAAAAAAAACACTTTATCCGTTATTGATCGTGTAAAAGAAAATACTTAACGCAAGACTAAAACTTGGTCTAAAATCTGGACAAAGTTTTCACACATAAAAGTTAATGCGGGCCCCGCATCAATCTGATCTGCTTCACAAAACTAACTCGTTGTTAATCCTAAAGCGGTGAGGAAACTGATTTTGGAAAAGTAGAATCTAAAGGTTAATTCACGATTTGGGGTTTTGATTAACCGTTAATCCTTATTCAAAAACCGTTTAATCTTTAATCCACGCAAAGAAGAAAACCGAAGCACACGTGTGGAAAGTTTGAAAGAGTTCTCTAAATCCCCGAAATATCCTCTTCTTCTTCATATTCAACGAGAGAGACCTAATAATGGCAGAGATATAGAGGAAGAAGAAGAACAATCGAGTTTTTTGTTATGGGATCAATTGTCTATCACTTTATCTCAATTTCTACACTCCATTACTAGTTACAAGATGATGTGATTCTCTCACTATGTATATAGGGTTTTAGTTTTGGTTTGATTTCGGATCTACATTTTTGTTACCATTTGAGATGATATGAAGAGAGAAACGAGTGAGGTGAAAGATTGATTATGAAGTGAAGGTGAACAAGAAGATTCGAGATGGATTTGTGAAGAAGAAGGTTGAAAAAAAATATTCGAGAATAGATTTATGAAGAAGAAGATACAATACATATACTATGTATTGAGCACAGTACATATCATTATGTACTGCACCCGGTATATAACATATGTACTGTTAGTATTTGACTTGGGATATTCTTCTACTTCTTCTTGTTTTCACCCAGTACATATCATATGTATTGCTAGAATCTGACTTTAGATATTCTTCTACATCTTCTTATTTTCACCCAGTATATATCATTTTTTTTTTTTGATATGAAGATGAATTATTATTGATTACGAGATTGAAGAGTTTTTGTCTCTGTCAATCACACGAGAAATCCATGGTTCAAAATTACAATACTGCTCTAAAATGAGCTTATCTTTCCTAACTGTTTTTGAAATAGCATCAGAGGCTCTATTAAGTTCTCTGTCAATTGAAATAAACTGCCACTCATGTAGGTAAAACAAAAGTCTTTTGATCTCCTTGATATGAGCTTTATTCTCCCATCTAACTAAAGATTCATCTTCATTGATTGCCTTCACAACTACGTCTGCATCAGCTTCAAAGATCACCTTGTTTAGCTTAATAACCATACATATGTGTACTGGAGTGGCAGCTTCGTACTGCATATGGATCAGGTGATGGAACACTTGACAATCCTAGCCGGCCTACACCCAAAGTCCTGACAAGCTAATGCGAGAGTTATTTCATTATGCGTTACTTCCAGGCAGGTTCCTCCCTGACAATGCCGTTGATGGATCAATAGTTATCTTCGTTCTGAAATCAGTATTGATAATTACATTTTAGGCGGTAGTGATAGTTACTTGTATAATTACATTTGTAATGAAAGTGTAAATACTTGTAGTGACCCCTATTAAACCTTATGGGGGGTAATGTTGTCATTCATCGGTAGCACAAGCTTTTAAAACTTAGGCTGTTTACTATGGATGAGAGAGGAATCATCCCAACAGTGCAAATCCAGCGCCCCTCCCGGACGCCTGTTTACTATGGAGGTACCCTTGGAGCGAGGGAAGCTATCTCGCTCAGCGAGGAAAGCTATATCGCTCCACCTGAGCGAGGAAAGCTATCTCGCTTGACCGGTCAAAACCAGTCAAAGCGATATAGCTTTCCTCGCTTTCCAGAAAACTCCAAATAAATCTGAAACCCTCGTTTTCTCCTTCTCATCTTCTATCTTCTTCTTCTTCTATCTTCTTCTTCTTTCTTCCTCTCCGCCATTGTTCCTGACCTCCAAAAATAGAGTTTCTTGTATGTTTTTTTTTTTTAAATCGAAGGAACGGGTACGTCCAAGGGAGGTTCTAGTAATTGATTTCATTATCCATAATGGCTGCGGTATGTTATTAATTTTTGGATGAATTTTTGGGTTTTTTTACATGAATATGAATATAAGCTATAATTACAAATATAATTGTTTGGGGTTTTATGTAATGATTTGTGTGATGATAAATGTCCAATAATTAGAGTTTGATTGAAATTAAATTTTGCTGTGATAATGGGAGATTTTTCTTAGGCGATAGAGGATGTATCGCGAGAAATGTAATTGGTTGTAGTATTCTTATGTTGAATGTATTCTTATGATATACGGCTTATGTTGAATTCGAATAATTTGTTCCTAGGCGTTAGGAGTTGGCTCGCTAGATATGTGGAAATTGGTTGTAGTATTCTTGCGGCTTATGTTGAATGTGTTTGCATGTGTGTTTGTTGGCTTTGCGGCGTATGTTGAATGTGTTACAACATGTCGATTGCTTTTATTAATTGTGTATTTGTATATTTTAGGGAACGTATCTCGGGGAACCGTTATCGTTCAAAGGCATGAATCATCGGTGTAGTGATGACATGACTGAAGTTCGTTCTCCCCAATTCAAAACCAATTGGACCCAGCTTTCTGAGTTATACAACATAGTCATTGCAGATAACGAAAGAGCGCAACATATATTAAACCATTGTGGGTTTTCGGCTATGTTCCATGTCAAGCTATTGAATGCTGACAACCAGACGTCAGAGGCTATAATGGAGCGGTGGTTTAAGAAAACGATGGCTTTCCATTTTCCTGAATTCGAAATTGGTCTTACTCCATTAGATTTTGTAAGGGTCACAGGGATACCAATAGGGGGAGGTAGGGTAAGACCAATTTGCAAAAATGTAAGCAAACCGGACAGGGTTTTGTATGATGAGCTGTGGTTTTCGGGCGCCAAGGCTTGGCGTGATGGACTTGAGCAACGTCAGATCCAGGCTAAGATCGAGAACCCGGATTTGGAGTTTAAACCGGTGCCGGCATGGGGGACCGAAAAAAGTGATGTGATGAGTGGCCATATAGTTCGTTACATAGAAGGGCGAAAAGGCATGGATAACAATCCAATCGCTGACGAGTTAACCAGAATATTTTTATTCTGGTGCATTGGTAGATGGTTGGTCGGAGACACAACTACAAGGCTAAAGAAAGGGTGGATACGCTGTTTGGTAGACTTGGATAATGTTGGCAACTACGACTGGGGGTGGGCTGCATTGGGAAATTTGTATGAACAACTAGATAAGTGGAGTAACAGAGTGTCTAATGACATGGGAGGTATGTGGATGATACTCGAGTACTGGTACTACTTCTACTTTCGCAACCGCCAGCCCTTACCTAAACGCTCTGCGAATTTGGAACCCGAGGCGGCAAGGCGTGCGCCATTCCCCGCCCTTGCATTGTTTGACAAAACAAACATTGACCCGACCCAACAAGTGGCGCTAGATAGGCATAGTCTTTATATTACTAGACAGAATATCGATTCTCGAACCGCCAGCACCGTAGAATGGCAGCCGTGGATTATGGATGCTCACTGCGAGGACCCTATGGTATTAGAGGCCAGAAGGGTGTCAGGTTATTTATCCTATCATTTGAATTCCATGGTTGTTGTTTGTTTTTTTTCTGGATACTTATCTTACACTTCCTACCTTATTTTGTTTCAGGTTTGAGAATTCAGTTTCAAAACAGCCATTACCTCCCTGAACGGTGTTGGCGGCAGCTGACGGGTGACATAGTTATGCCTACTGACCTCCCAAATGAGGACTCCACGATTGCGGACGGCGAGGAAGTGACTCCGTTGTCCCATTATCTGCCTGTCAGTGCAGAACATTACTACAGGTGGTGGACTAGCAAAAGCGTCGGAAGATATTTGCCTTTGGTTCAGCATGCGAGGAACAAGGATGAGTTTGGTGTTGCCAATCGAGGCAGGGCCGGCATGCCTTACGGGACTCAGCCTGACCTCTACTGTCGATCTAGTCAGTACGCGCCCCAACCTGAGGTATACCGTGACCTACCTGAAATTATACATAGTTTTAGCGTATACAGAAATGGCAGAGACATCACGATACCTCTCGGCTGCGATGAAGAGATCGCTTATGATCCCGCTGAAATCAACAGATCACCGGTAAATTTTTTTTCAAAAACATTGGTGATATTTAAAATAATTTGAAGTTACCATTGTTATTTTGTTGTGACGTAAACTCTTTTAATGGGTTTTTTTCGGAAGAATTGCTTAGCCACATTTTTAAGCAACAAGCGTGTATCAACTCAATGAGGGCAACTATCTATGATGTGACAAAAGGTTGGGAGGTGGGTAGTAGCTCTTCAAACTCCGATTTTGAACGCAGCAACCCCGACACATCTCCAAACATCCAAACCCAACCCTCGCAGGTGCCTAACACAGGGAACCTTTTTGGACTGAGACTCGGAATGGACACTGGTGCATGGCCGCAAACAACGTATGGTGGGGGCGCATCCTCGAGTTCACAAGGTGCGTATGCAACTTCCAGCATGGACGTGGATCTTAACCAGTCAAGCCTTCCAATGGAACAACAGTGGGGTCTAGAAGACATGGATACAACCGTGCAGGATACTCCTGTCCCCCAATCTTTTATGGCTCGGCCGTGGCGTAGTTAGAGGATTAAACTTTTACATGTCTGTAAATAGTTATGGTGTATTTCTGGATGTTTAAATAGTTAGTGTTTATCTTCTTGCTTTGTTGCTCCAACTCTTTCGTGTAGTATTAACTTTATTTCTAAGTATAACCGTGATTCCTACGAAAGTGAGTTAGTAATTTATGGTTTATGTTAATGTAATATGTCTTCGCCGTACGATCCAAATTGTCAATCAATGTTCTACTAGTCTATCATAAAAAAGATTCTCAATCTTTTGAGTATGGGGGAGTAAAGATGAGTCGATGTCTATCAATGTTACTGTGATTTCCTTTAGATTCAAAATGGAAGTGATGAAAGGAGTTGTCACTTCGATGAAGGGAATCGCGAAAAGAAGATTCCCCCTAAAAGAGGACAGGGGGGATAAGTTAAAAAAACAAGTTGTTTTTCATTCAAAAAGAGAAAACTACGATATGCGATATAGCTTTCCTCGCTTCAGTTTTTCTATATAAGCCCAACTTTCTGAGCACCCAACCACACTCTCATCCATCCCTTTCTCATCCATTTTACGATTCACTTTCATCCATCCCTTTCTCATCCAGTACCAATAACCCACTCTCCTCCATCCCTTTCTCAGGTATCTCTCAACATGTTAAGTATTTCAACCTTTGTTTATAATGAAATCAATGTTTCATATTTAGAATGATAAATAACGTGTTAAGTTTGTTTCAATTTTAAGCTTTATCATTCGGGTTCATACATAATGTTTATTCCTTGTCTAACTTAGACTGTTGTTTCATAAATTAGGCTACAATGAATTATTTCAAGAAAATTATGAGTTTCAAGACCGGCGCAAGGGTTGTTGAGGATGATGGTGACAGCACCCGCAACCACGTTGTAAGGTACCAAGAGTTTATGCAACACCAACATGAACTTCGACAGCCACTTCCAAAGGATGTTTTGGGGAGAAAAAAAACCTTCCGACTAAGGATGGAAGCAGACGCGAGGATGATGCACGAATACTTCGACAGTGACTGTGTATATGGCCCTGAAAAATTTCACTGTCGGTTTGGCATGTATCGTCCCCTATTTCTTCGTATTTTGAGTGGAGTTTGTGAGGCGGAACCCAAGTTCCTACAAAGGACAGATGCGGCCGGTATTCAGGGACACACACCACACATGAAAATGATCGCAGCAATGAAGATGTTGTGCAAGAGTTGTTCACCGCCCTATGTCCATTTTTGTACTCCGCATGTAACAAATTGACCTGTGATGGTTTTCGCAAAATCATACAGTCCAACACGCCCAAGAATCCAGGCCGCTTGTTTCTTAAGTGTCAAAAACCTGGCTGTGGAGCATTCGAATGGTTAGATGCAGCCATTGATCACGTAAGGCTGGTTAATTCTTATGGGGTACAATCTCCTAAGCAGTCTAAGAATCAAGGTTGTTACACATGTGGAGAGAATGATCACTGGTCCCACACATGTCCAAATCGTAAGCCAAAGATGGAACATGGAGGTTCTAGTTCAACTCCTAATAAAGCAAACAAACAGGAGTGGGAGGAGATAAGGCTTAAGTTTAAAAGAACCTTGTAATTTTAATGGCAAACTGTTTCAAATCTGGTAGTTTCAGCGTTTTTATGACCTAATGTATTACAACTTATTTGAAAGTAAATGAAATTTAAGCATGGTAGTAGTTTCTTTAATGGTTCAATCATAGAAAATAGAAAATAGTTGCCATTAAAATTACAAAGTTCTTTTCATACTTAAATCCTTATCTCCTCCCTATCTTTGCACTATTCAGAAATCTAAGAAATTTGTTTTTTGCCCGTACAAAGATTCCCCCTTTCACCTATAAATATGTTATGTAGAAAAATTTAGTTTTTAGAAACGTAAAGTTTCAATACACCCTATCATGTCTCGAGAATTTTCCCATTCCCTAGATATCCAGTTGTGTTTTTGTTATTGGCACATATGCGATAAAAGATTTACTCACGTCAACATGGATTATCCCCATTTTTGGCCTAGTTTGTTACGTTATTATACGGTTTTTGCTGATGATGAACAAGGTCGTACTGTCGGCGAATTAAGAGAAAGGATCAATACTCTTAAGTGGAGGTGTAGACAAATGAAATATATTCTCTCTTGCAAAGATGAACTGGTTGATGAAGATTATGTATTGGCTCTTGAAGGGTCAACCGAGTTTTTTGAGGAGCAGTTCACTATTTATGAGATGATGCATGATCGTTGTTAGAGACTATGACAATGTCTTTTATGTTAATGTAATATGTTTTCGCCGTAAGATTATGTAATAAACGCTTTGTCCAACTATGCAAGAGTTTTTTTTATTTTTGATTCGTTACTGGGTTATTTTAATAGAACCTTGTAATTTTAATGGCAAACTGTTTCAAAATCGGATAGTTTCACCGTTATTATGACCTAATGTATTACAACTTATTTGAAAGTAAATGAAATTTTAGCATGGTAGTAGTTTTAAAGAGAGTTAGGCGTTCTAGCTTCATATTACATACGATCACCCAACATTTCATAAAGATTTAACATCTCAAAAAAAAAACCAGGAACATGGAGTATAGCATAAATAAATGAGCGGCTAATCACAATAGGTCTCACAGTATCTCCATAATGTTTTCGGAATTGTCTACACCGCCACTGAAGTTTTCTTATCCTACTTCTCACTTCTGGCACTGTACGTACTTTTTCGTCGCCGGCAGTTCGTGTATATTCACGTAAGACCATCGGCCAGAAGGTGGGATAACAAATGTTGGTGCTTCGTAAAGGCGCGTCCCATATTCGGCAAAAACTTGAAACCAAATGAATGTCTTGCTGAGCAGAAAAACCTTCATCCATAGTGTGTTTTTTAAAACTTTATACTTTCTAACGATAATGAGTAGAATGATCTCATATTTTTAGAACGATTGTATAGCCCAAATTTTTATAGGAAATCCGAAATACCACTACAACAAACACAAACACAGTGGGATGATAGTAAGGAAATCCGAAATACAGTGCGATGATAGTAAGGAAATCCGAAATACCACTACAAAACAAACAAGATTCGTGCTCAACCCCATCCACCCGATTGAAGAAAAAGTTGTTAATCCAACGACTCAGATTAAAGCGATGGACACTATATCGCTTGAGCGATATAGACTATATCGCCCAGCGAGATACTCTTTCTCGCTTTCAATCTGAGCCAATGAAAAACAAATTTCCAACGGATCTATCATCATCCAGCGGCTATGGGCTTCTGGAATACAACGGCTAAATATTCAAATTTTTGGTTATAAATAGAGAGTTATAGAACAATCAAAACACACCACAACTATCGTTCTTCAATATACTTCTACTGTCAATTTTTGCAACCATGGTTAACTTCACCAAGAGGGAAGATGCAGCATTAGCCAAAGCATACGTCTCCATTACCCAGGATGGTATCGTTGGAATTAATCAAGATGGTTCGACATTTTGGGCACGAATTGAGGCTGAGTACCTTCGGCAACAACCAAGTAATAATAAGCGTACAAGACACTCTCTCCAAAATCGAATTTGTCTGGTTAGGAAAGAGGTGAAGCTGTATGTGTGTTGTGTTGCGAGGCATCTCAGGAACATGAAGAGTGGGTGGTGTGAGGCTGACTGCGTAAGTGTAATTGTTTATGTTTCATTTCACATTTAACCGTAGGTACTACATAATCTCTAATAAATTTTTATCTTGTCGTTTCAGTACAAAGCCGGTTTGGGAGACTACGAGGTCGGACCACCCAAAAGAACCTGGAAACATGAGGAAGTGTTTCAAATTTGGAGGGGGCAGGCATCAAGGATATGGACCCGGAAACCTGTAATGAGAACAGGGATGATGGATCTCAGAATACCGCCTCTGTTGCTTCTGCTTCTCAACCAATGGAGCTTGATGAAGATGGGAATCCAACACAAGGACTCACGCAGAATGGAGAACGGGGTAGGTTCTACGAACCAGACTTGCCCAGAGAACACAGAGGTCGTGATGCCCTAAAGCGTGATAGAGACTTAGCTAGCTGAGTCTAGTGGAATCTCTACGCTAAATGAACTCATCCGAGATGACAATTCCTTCAAAAGGGCACAAGGCGAAAGAGACTCGTCTATATTCCGTGAGTACGTGGATATCAAACAAATGAAATCCGACATGGAAATTTTAGAGGTCGACACGGATCAGATGCCAAGTTGGAAAGCGGAGTTCTACATCAAGGCTAAAAACAAGGTTCTCCGCCGCCATGATTGCGGGACAATAGACTGAATGTTTTCCATGATATCAGGGATTGCTTAACTACCACTTTTAAGATTTATGTACCTGTATTTCCCTTCCTGGTTTTTTTTTTTTAATATTAAGTAGTATTGTTTTTTTTCTCTTTCGTAGATTACCCTTCAACCAATGTAGCCGCTTATGTTATGTAATAAAAAACAAGTGTTTCCACAAACAAACTCTCCCTAATGTACATAATTCGCCAGTAAATTGCGAGTGCGTCTCAAGGCTGTACAGGGTTGTATACAGGAAAAATCTGAGTGGGTAAATGTTATTCAGGAGGCCGGAAACGCGAGTGTAAGCGGGGTGTAACTATCTAGCTACGACAAAGCCAGCCGGTGTAAAGGGGGTGTAAATAAAAAAGGTCAAACTGAAAGCGAGGAAAGCTATCTCGCTTTCAGTTTGAGCGAGGAAAGCTATCTCGCTAAAGTGCAAGCGAGGAAAGCTTCCTCGCTTTTTGAGCGATACTCGCTTCCTCGCTTTCCTCCCAGTTCCGGGAGGGGCACTGCACTTTCGCAGTGGGTGTGAGGGAAGAGGAGAGAGAGTGGGGAAAAGGCGACGGAAATCTGTGGCTTTCATCCCTACAAATCCTCCATAGTAAACAGCCTTACAACGTGTTCCACATTCATTCTAGGCTCTTGGATGTGGTGCCTCAAAGGAATCCATTGACAATTTTCACACCCATTAATTCCTGTGGACCCATTAATTGGTTTAATCCAACGGGAACAAGTTTATAGGACCTGTGGACCTCCTAAACCTAGAGACAACCCATGGGATTCAGATCATATTAACCATTAACCGTATCAAATAAGGTATCAGCCTATATATTACATTTTTATTGATTCCTAGTTAATCTCATGGAAAAAAACGCAATGACTTGGAATTGTTAGCAGCTAGAAATAAGAAAATGCACCGTACCCGTTATTGATCGTGTAAACGAAAACACTTAATGCGGAACTAAAAACATGGTCCAAATTCTGGACAAAAGCCAATCTGATCTTTTTCATAAAACTGATCCCTTGTTAATTTTAAAGTAGCGAGGGGAGGGACTAGTGTCCTGATTTTGGACAATTGCTTTTTGTCCCGCGCCAAGCAGCTCCGTTGTGTAAAATCCCACAAAGATGAGATTCAAATGCTAGTGGAACTGCCGAGTCCTGACCCAAAAGAGCAACAACTCCACTGCCACGGAAAAACTACAGAAATTATTATTCACCAACTGCTGGATGTATGCATGTGAAAATTCCTACAGTTGGCTAGATCATGTATGTGTACAAGGAGAAGTAAATATGAGAGTCCAGTAGCAACAGAGTCAGTACTGTGGACCAATTTTGTCGGGCTAAGAGGTCAGTACTGTGCCCTCAATTAGGGAGGGCCATCACCCTTCTATACCATCCATTCTTTATACACTAGCAGCCATATATTATCTAAAGGGCATACCCTCGTGAGTGGTATCTTGTTTTTTCACACTATAACAAAGAGACAGAGCAAATCCAAGGAAACGTGCAACATGCATGCATAATTCAAAAAATAAAAGAAGTAAAAGCCAAGATTGAAGAATGAGGGCAGAAAAAAATCAACACTTCTGGATAGATAACGAAAAAATCCCAATACAGAAAACTGACGAACATAAGGGACATGCGACCCCTTCTCAAGATTAGCAGGGGACATTCGTGTATCTTGTTTTTTTTTCCCTTTTGATTGGTCATCCACCATTTTTGGAAGCCTCATTTGTTGGGGGGCAAAATGACTACTTAATTTAAAATTTAAAGCATTTTGTGTACTAAAAACACTTGCAGGATCGAGTTGGCAAGTGGGAGCAGTTGAACTTACCCGCCCGTAGTTCCCATCGCCACTTGACTAAATGCATTAATTCTTTTGGATTCAGCCATGTCTTGTTTCTCTCATGGCCAAACCAGATGTAACGGCGCAATTATCTTTTTGCCTCACATTTCTTTTCAGGGATGTTGTATTGGGTGTGCATTGCTTTTCTGCCAAGCCTTTTTCTTTTCTCTTGTCATGTTTCAGTCAATTACTTATGGAGACAAGAGGGCAAAAGAGGGCCGACGAGGAAGCTTCCTTTCGACGTTTAAATCAATGTTTATAGCCTTAAACATGAAAATTAAAGAAGGTTGCGACTGGTGAGGGGAATTGAAAGATTGGTACAAATGGATTGAATGCCGTTATCCTGAAAACGAAGGTTGTGGAGAAAATTCACCAAAGACTGTCAACCATCTTACAAACCATACATATGTGTACTGGTGTCGCAGCGTCGTACTGCATGTGGATTAGGCATGATGGAACACTCGACGGTCCTAGCCGGACTATACGTACCCTAGGTCCCAACAAGCTAATGCCAAAGCTATTTCAGCATGCGTTATTTCCAGGCAGGTTCCTCCCTGACAATGCCATTGATGCAAGACATGAAATATCATTATACGTACCTTAACTCCCATGATGTCTTTTTTGCGTTTTATTTTCTGCTTTGGCATCGAACCGACGAATCTAAGCATTTTGCTAAGGCGGATCTTGCAGAACAACGACATATGGGTATGGGAACTGCACAATATCTATTGCAAAAAAGCAATGGATAGAGTTGTCGTACGGATGAGACTGAATCTTATCCGAATGGGACTGATATGCAATCTATGACTACAGTGATACGTTTATTCATATGCTTCTTCCGGGAAATTGCATAACTTTGTAGTTATGCGTGCACAGCCCGGCCACAATAGATATTTTGGACTAAGCCAAAACCAGGTCACTCACAACGCACTGATTTCACCTCTCAAGATTTTCGGAGGGATTCCACTTTTTTGTGAGATACCGGTTGGTTTAGTACAAGTGTTCTTTAAGAATTATTGATTAAAAATTTATACTAGTACAGTATAACTTTTTTTAAATAATACCCGATAATATAATACTCTCGATAAAATAATAAAATTCTTTGGTCCCGACTCGGGCCCTTAGTGCTAAAATAATAAATTCGAATAAAGCATAAAATAATACATTTCAAAAGTTCTCCTTAAGCATTAATAGGTCCCAAATAATATATAAAATAATAATTCCACTAGAACAAAAAAAAATAATTTTCATACGTCAAATTTTCTCAAAATATAACTCAATAGTGATTTGTTTTTCATTGTTTTTTGTGAATTATAGATTAAACATTGTATAATTAGTCAATAATATAATATCTAAAATCTTTAATAAAACTAGTCAGTGATATGATATCTCTTTAAAAATTGTTAATATTGTACTATGTGATATAATATCTGAAATCTTCTATAAAATTAGTCAATAAGTACTAAATACTAGTCTTCGGTTATTATTCAATCTTCAAATTAGAAATTAAACTATAAAATAATAAATTATATTATCGATAAAATAATATCTTTTCTTGGTCCCAAGGCTATTGTTGATTTGGACAACAAAAACTTGCCCTTATATGGATGGACGGAGGGCCCAAGATCATCAATTGTGTGGGGGATAGTTTCATGATGAGATGTTCCGTTCCTACCAAGGCTGGATATATCTACTTCGATAGAGAACATGATCTACACATCCGTACTCAACTGTTGACCACTTATCACACCTACCTAACACCGAAAATATTCCCCTCCAGGCGCATGCTTTTCTGATTTCTTTCTTTCTTTATTATTTGTTTCCGAAAACTATTCTTAGGCTTATTCTTATAGGACTGCTAGTGTTAGCAAAATCTAGCATGACACATCAGAAAAATAGCAATGCTATTAGTGACCAAGTCTAATAGTGGGTGCTAGATAGCAGTGCTAGTTATCAGTCTAGCGCTGAATCATATAGCGGCGTGGTGCTGAATGATATAGCGCCAGATAATCTCAGCCATCAGATCTAAAATATACGCTATCAGCCATCAGATCTAATGAGAATATTCGGTTTGGTGTTACATCATATAGCGTCAGTTCGCTTTTTCATCGCTTTATCATTTAGCGCCTAACTATCAATGCTATTTCGATTGCTACCAATTCCCTAGCACTCTCACTAGCAATCAGGGAATACACCACGCTTTTGGTAGCACTAGCACTGCTATTTCACTCCCATAAGACTGAGCCTTAGGCTTACTCTTATGGTGCTAGTTTGAGCCACTACTTCCAGCAAAAGCGTGGTGTATTCCCCCACTACTATTTCTCTCTATTAGTAGTTGCTAGTAGCGAAAGTAGTAGCAAGATTGAAGCGATGATGGTTCAACGCTCAAAAAGCAGGGAAACACTGAATGGTTCAGCGCTCCACAGAATATCCCAGGAAATCTTATTAAATCTAAAATGTATATCTTTTGTATCTAATCAATTTAATCCATCCAACGGCCCAAAATTTTTGGGCGGTAAATGTTTCAGCACCCAACGCTGAATGGTTCAGCGTTTTGTCGTCCAATCTCTCCAACCCACAAGAACCCCTCTAGGCTACTATCTGACGTGGATGTCCAATCTAGTATACTAGATAGGACACCATAAGATTAAGCCTTAGTTCGCTAATTCTATATCGACAAAAGGCTGCACCGTGTGACACAAATACAGTGGGCCCTTGGAAATCCTAAGTGGTGGGGTCCACACATCATCTTGTTTTTAACAAATGAGAGCCATTGAATGGCCACAAGGTGTAAAACACGATGAAACCCTTTGTCAACGTAGAATTAATCTTCTTAGTTTCCATTCTTAACTCAAAAATGATTAAAATATAGTTAAATACAGTGGGACCGACTTGCATATATCACGGTAGTACAGTGATAAAGTTGTTAAGTGATGATACGGGCGACCGGAGTTCAAAACTCGTCTACATTGGGGTGGATGGATTTTTGTTTCTTTCTTTGCCTAGCTAACTAGGCTTGTAGATAGTGCTTTAGTCCATCCTTTAAGAAAACCTTTCACATAAAAAAAAAAAAAAGTTATTTAGGGGGGAAAAGAATTAAGTGGGGGGTAAAAAAAAGATGAGTCAGCATGGTTATTAGGAAAAATGATAGGTACCCCATAAAAAAATAGTAGGGACGCCGTCCTGCATTCACCAATCCATTTGCAGGTGTTTGTAAATTGTGAAAAGTTGATTTCTTCGGCATTGATATTACTTCTGATATTTGATCCTTTGATTAAGTCCAGATTTGTTTACACATTCTGATTAAGTACTCTAAAACATACAAGTACTTTAAAGCATTTTGGTAGTGAACACAATTATCCCAGAGTTCAGATACGCATATGATATCTAATCTAAACAATTAAGTAACAGATGCAAAATCTTGAGAAATATGTCTAAACAAACATACATCCTTGGGAATGGCTTGTTGCAGTAGCATAGCTTTAGAAACCTCAAGCTTGCTCGGTGAGAATATATGTAAACTACTGTTGTATCTGTCAGGAATTTCATCAAACAACAATAATGTGTAAATTGGTATAAACGCCATGGAGACATTTAAAATTTTAAAGATTTCTCTTATTTTTGACGATTCAGAAACAAATTGTGAATACCCTGAAATAACTAACCTAATAATGGTGATTATCAAACAAACAAAATGTTTCAACACCATGTTCATCATGAAAAATTCTCAAAAACGAAAGAAAAGAAAGGTTAGGGTTTGCATACTTACGCCGCGACATCTGAATCTGGTACTTTACTTGGTGTTGTTTGTATGTTTAGCATGTCCTGTGATGGTTGGTAGGTTTCTACGAACAAGAAGAAGATTTGTCGACCGTCGATGGAAGAGGGAGAAAGAGAGAAAGATGGTTGATACCACAGACACACAAAAGAGAAAAAATAGTCAAGGACATCAAAAACTAAGTTACAAGTAAGAGACACCACATACGAACATTTCGTTCGGAGAAGAGGCGAATTATTAAATGGTAGCAAATACAAATAGAGATTCGATTAAATCGGAAGAAGGATGGTAACTTGGAGTGGACTCCTATTATTTGATAAATTTTTGTTGACAAATTCGAAAAAAGAGTGCGACACTTATAGTTTTGACAAATCGTCGGTAACCAAGAACAAGGAGGCCATGAAGATCAGGGGCGTAGGGAGCATAGAGCAAGTGGGGGATAATGCCCCCACTTGCCCAAGAAATTTTAAGGGGTACTTATCCATTTTTTTCTTTGAAAAGCTCTAAGATTAACCTTTTATTCATATTTTACCCCCACTAAATGAAAATTTTGACTCTTTACCCTTTATGATCTCGAATCCTGGTTATGAAACGCTATGAAAACATAACGAGAATCTCTTTGAATGTGAAAGAGAGTGTCGTAGTGGCAATCAAACATCAAAAGAAAAATGATGATATTAAAACCTAATACTATTAAATACTCCCTCCGTCCCACGTTAATTGAACTAATTCAATTTTAAATTTGTCCCATATTAATTGAGCTAGTTCAATTATATATAGGTCATGTTTCTAATCTTACCCTTTTGTTATAAAATTTTTGGTATAAGAAATATTTATAATTTTATAGTCATGTTTATATTCGTTACGTAAGTGTTTTAAAATGCTTTTCAACGCTATACGTGCCATAATTTGAGAGATGTGTCGTTTCTAAATTTTATATTATACTATCTACAAAGATATAATTGGAAAAAACAATAAAATGTTATTCTCTTTCTTCTTTGCCTTAATAATTGTTCAAACTCAAATTAGCTCAATCAATCTGAGACGGAGGGAGTATTTACTACTATTAAGAAAGAAATCAAAGGAAACCTGCTCAGATGAGGGGGAAAGGGTGGTGCGGCAAGGGTTTTCTTTTGGATTTGGAGAGAAGAGAGGCTTTTCTGCATAATTTCATTCATATGAAATTTTGTTTACATTATAATTAGTCACATCAGGATAAGGAGAAAAACAATTAGTACAAAATTATAAATTTCAAGACTTGATGAAATGAAAAACAAAAATTAAACTGAAGTTGACATCTTGCGAATGGTATCAATCCATTGTGTTTCGAGAATTGCGGGATACTGGTTACTTAAGTTAATCTCATTACTGGGATCATTTGTATCCTCAGCATTTGCACGATGCAATTAACTCTGACTGTCTACATCGGTCTCACATACGAGTAATTTCTGTTACCTAGTAGATTATCAAATCAACATCATAATCCAATTGGATCATATTCGATCAAATGGTGAGTTGATTCATGAGCTTGACAGAAAAGACAATTCGGCGCCACGTTTATATTCGTTCTTCATAGTAAATCACGAGTTCGCAACATGTTATGACATAAAGTCTGCAAAAAAAAAAAAAAAAAAAAAAAAAAAATATCATTTTTTTTTTTTTTTGATACTTCCTTGCACTTAGTAAGCTTATCATGACATATTCATGAGTCCTGACTGATTGAACAAATTATAAATTCAAAACAAAAACTCCAAACATACCGAGATACAAAACCACATAAAAAAAGTGGGTCCCACAAGGAGATGGTGGGTCCCACTTTCATGTGAGTGCCCCTTTCATGTGAGTGCCCCTTTTTATCATTTGTCTATTTATGTGTCTGTTATTCAATTTTAAATGCACCAGCGCCATGGTGGTTAAATATTTTTTTTTGTACACACAAGTCGTATAAGCGTACACGTCCACGGTGCCAATTTGTGGTCCAAATGCCGTATCAATGTCGCACATGCAATGTCTTAACCAGCTACAGTGTTATAAAATAGAAAGGTGTGCCGGTATTAAAATTCTACAGTTACAGACCCCGGTATATATTTTCTAAAGTTTTCAAGTATAATAGGTCAAAACTATTGGTTGTGTACTAGGGTAAGTACTCCTTTATATACAACAGGAAGGAAAACGTAGGCCTCTACATGGACCGCACACATACGGGCCTTAAGCCCTTTAACACTCCCCCTTGTGCGGTACATGGCAGAACTTCAAACGCATTGCTTCATCAAAACTTTGACAAGGAAAAACCCTGTGGGACAAAACCTTGAAAATAGAAAAAGTACAACGTCTTGAGTCTTCGTAAGCTTCTCTTGTTGGATGGTGACTTCCCTTGTAGCTTCAAATTTAGTTCTTTAAATGTAGCTATCTCCCCGATGACCATTGTGTCTAAGTCAATTGTCTCATTAAAACCTCGCCAGGAAAACCCAAAGGGACAAAGCCTGAACTAAGGAAAAAGAGTGCAATATTAAGAATACCTAGAACAGAGTTAGACTCGCATATGTTGCCTCGCTAAAACCTTGACAAGGAAAACCCAGTGGGACAAAACCTTGACGAAGGGAAAAGAGTACAACGCGATAAGTCCAGAAGTACGCCTTTGCTCATGCTGAATAACACTCTTGCTTCTCGCTGGAAGTTGTTTCGCTTGACATGCTATCGTGTTCATTTCTTTGATTCCGATGCAGTTTAGTAATATCCATCCAGTCTTCAAGTCTTCAACCTTCAGCATATACACCAAGTGTAGTTGTTGTCATATTCTCTCTAAAAACCTTGTCGAGTAACAAAACCCTGTGGGGAAAAACTAACCTCGATCGAAGGGAAAAAGAGTAAAACACAGTTTCACATTTCGAATCAAAATATGTCGGCATCATATCATTGGGTCCTCCCCCTGATGTCGGCATCTCCCCCTGATTTCGTTTGGGGTATAGTCTCTAGACAGTTTCATTAGTCATGAGCTTTTCGAAAGTGACTATAGGTGATGACTTATAAGTTCACCATGTCTCCCCCTGATTACTTCGTTGACCAAGTGATTATTGTCCCTTCATAATCAACAACTTTTCGATTGCACTTCTGGTATTGCAGTTGTCTCATTAAAAACCTTGCTGAGTAACAAAACCCCGTGGGAAAAAGTAACCTCAGTGAAGGGAAAAAGAGTACAACTTACCACTAGATGCTCCCCCTGATGTAGGACAACTTGCTTAGTACAATACATTCATGGGAGTTTGAACAACTTCTTTAGTCCAATACAGGTAGACACTTCCTTTAGTCCTACGTAGTCAGACAAGTTCTTTAGATCTCTACAGTTTTGCAATCATGGGAGTCGGACAATTCCGTTAGTCCTATACTTTTCACATGTAATCATGGGAGTACAATACAATTTGCAAGTTCATTAGAAAACTCTACTTGCGTCTTCATAGGGATAAGAACAAACCCATGTCAATGGTTTCTTTTAGGTATCAAGAGATATTCTTGATACCATTCCAATGACGTTGCGTTGGCGCCGAGCTACATCTAGCTCACAAGTTCACTGAGAACAAGATACTTGGTCGAGTACATTGTATGAGTACAATAATGCGCTTATTGACTTACATAGGGATATTCGTTTCCCAAAACATCTACGTCACCTTCCTATGGACGAGATTGATCTTTACGTACATCTAAAGTTCGACCAATCATGGGAGTGCTAGCCCGGTACACTTTGTCCATATTAAGTTGCCTGAATATCTTATGGACATATGCTGACCGGTGGAGTAATATTCCACAATCTCGATGTTCTAGTTCAAGTTCTAGACACATCCGAGTTTTCCCAAGATCTTCCATCTCAATTTCGAATTTTAAATAGTTTGCGGTTTCTCTTATTTCCTCAAAAGTACCTACTATGTTCATATCGTCGACATAGACAACTATAATTGCAAATCCGGAACTTGTTTCATTTCAAAACACGCAAGGGAACCATTTATTATTTCTATATCCCTTCCCAATCAAATGATCACTTAGGCGGGTATACCACATCCGTCCGGATTACTTCAATCCGTAAAGTGAGCGTTTCAACTTAATTGCAAACGCACTCCGTGGTTTAGAGTTACTTGATTTTGGGTAATGGAAGGCCATCTGGCACTTTCATGAATATCTCTGTATCAAGATCCCCATGGAGATATTATGTAACCACTTCCATAAGTTGCATTTCAAATCCTTCTGGAACTGTCAAGCTAATCTAATTAGCAGAACATCATGATGTTCGCTACAAGAGAATAAGCGATCCAGGGGTTTGTGAGAAACCTCGCGCCACAAGGTGAGTCTTTATACTTTAAGACTTCATTATTCTCACTACGCTTTGTGACAAATAACCATATATGTCCCACAGGCTTTACACTTGGTCGGTTAGCACTACCGCACCAAATACCTATATATTTGTCAAAGAACTAAGTTCTTCCTGGATTGCGTAGGCCAAATATGCTCTCTGTTTGAATCTAAACAATATAGAGCATGGTTCGATCTCATCGTGCTCTACTTCCGGAGCAACTGAATTATATCATCCATATGCACGCATGATCCTTCTATTGACTCATGTGCATTCTCATAATCCATTGGGATTTCATTGTTCTCTAGAATCATTTAAAACTTCGGAGCGTCCTCCAGTTTGATTCATGGACATGTTCAGAGAAAATTCTATGAGATGATTTCAGATGATATAAATAGTTAGATTGTGCCTTACTCAACTTTTTCCTTTCTCGGTGAGTATCAATCGAACCTAGTGGTCTCTCCAACTTCCTTTATAGAGCCACGGCCTCAACCATACTTCCACAGAGTATAGTTGCAACACCTTAGTTTATGGTGTGTATCCTTATTAGGATATATAACCTTGCAGGCACGCTTGCAGTTGGTATGTTTGATCTCGTCACTTTAGTGATATCAGTGTACATTCTGAATATCAAAAATCATCTTTCACATCACATTCACATTGCGAAGTGCGGGGATCAAGATGAGACATCGTGGGAAACACACCACGACAATTCCTGTCGTTCCCTTAGGAAATACTTTTCCTTACCTCCCCCTAACGACGGGAAGGTTGTCTCATCAAAGTGACTATCCACAATTCTAGCGGTAAAGAGATCGCCTGTCAAAGGTTCTTCGTAGCGGATATTTGTTGGGGATTCGTATCCAACATATAAACTTAATCGTCTATGTGGACCCATCTTAGTACGCCGTGGAGGCGTATAGGCACATGTATGGCACAACCAAAAATGCGTAAATGTAAAGTATCAGGCTTATATCCAGTTACCAACTGGTACGCAGAAAATGGTTGGCTATCAGTGGGTCTGAAGCGAATAAGTAAAAATGCATGCAATATGACGTACCCCAAGCAGTAATAGGCAGGTTTGAGCGCATAACCAGTGCCTTAGCTACCATCTCTAACCTTTTGATGTTAGCTTCTCCGAGACCAATTCGAGAGTGTGTATGGGGTACATGATGCTCTTTATCAATTCCTTTTGACATACAGAATTCTTCAATTCCTTTAGATGTAAATTCTCCAGCCTCTTCAAGTCTGTCAGACTTGATTGTATGATCATGGTGGTGAGCCATTAGA
Organism: Papaver nudicaule; assembly: GCA_023529015.1. Taxonomy (NCBI): domain Eukaryota; kingdom Viridiplantae; phylum Streptophyta; class Magnoliopsida; order Ranunculales; family Papaveraceae; genus Papaver; species Papaver nudicaule. The sequence continues at coordinate 23,466 of JAJJMA010227739.1, forward strand.
TGTATCACTTGTACTGGGAGCATTGCAAAAATAGCATTTGTTGTGGACAACAATGCAAGTGTGACCAACCGGTCGAAGCATCATCCAGAACCATAAAATACTTGTATGGTCCGCATTCTGGATGTAAAAGTCCACAAATATCACCTTGTATCCTTCGTGAAAATGGAATTTTTCTTTTGGTATCTTTAGCATAGGATGGTCTCGATTCTGTCTTTGCTAAAGAACAAGCTTTGCATTACGAGTGATGTGCCTTCGATAAGGCCAACGAAGAAAATGAGATAAATGGTATGCTTCAGTTACTTTGGAAAGCACATAGTTACTCTTCGTTGTAACAATATTTTGTCCCATTTATTTCTCACTCGAAATAATGATGTCGATGTGTGTTCTTTGAAACACAAATCATCAAATGTCGACCTGGATGCCCTAGTCGGTAGTGCCAAAGCTTGTGTAAGTCACTGGCCAACAGTTCGTCGTTGGAAATAATATAAGATTCAATAATCCTAATAGTGGTGATGTACAATCCACTAGAGTGACTTAATAGATTCTCTAAGATGCGCTTCCTTCCGCATTCACTAGAAGTAACATAAGGTTCCATTATCACAACGAATTTATACTCATGAGGTGTGGTTAGCTCTAAGTTCTTATAGAGCTTCTTTGACTTTAAAACTTGTGCCGCTGGCACCAAGATTTGAGCAATACTTCGCCCAATTAATACTTTCGATGATCCAATCATCGTAGTCACAAAAGGAGTAAAATCAATAAACAGTTGTCTATTTCTTAGGATAGTGCGGGTGGTTCCACTATCAAAAAGACATTTGATTTCTCCTTAAGACATTTGACTTCGCGGGAATGCCATACAGATGAACAATTTATCTCAGATACTAATTTTTGTTCTATTAGAATGACATCCTTTACATTCTAATACACGCGTTAAACAACATATTATCAGAAACAAAATACAATTCTATAACGCGTAATAAGAAGATAAATACTTACAAATAATTCTAACATCAAGAAGGTAAGAACATGTTTAGCTAAGTAAGAAAAATTGTAAACCAAGAAGACTTATAATGTACTTTAAAACAAAAACTAAATGTTCAGGCACAAGCAAAGTCAGGTGTATCCATGATGTGGCAACGTCCTTTATGCAATGGAAGCCTGGAATTGCGGGGTTGACGTCAAGAGTAAGATCTTTTTCTTCCACATAGTGAGATTCTTGTTTGAGAGTTTTCAGGTACTTTTTGTAGCTCACAACTGCTTTGGTACTAGCCTTGCATTGCTTGAACCAATGTCCATTAAATCACCGCTAAAACAAAGTGCAACTCCTTCTGCGTTCTTTTATTGGCGGGAATCTTAGGTGTTTTCTCGAAATTTGTGTCACTACTAGTGTGGCAGAAGTCCCTTCTCTGCGACAATGACTAATTTCGGTACCATTTTTTCGTGAGACCAAATTTCTTTATGGTTAAGGTAGACACAAAAACAAATTTTTTTTTTATGGTTGTATAGGTAACATGAATAAGTCATTGTCTAATTGATGATCATAAGCCTGACATCAAAGTTAATTAACCAAATTTCTTTATGGTTTTTAACTATTACACAGATTGGAAAAAAAAACGACTAACCAAATTTCTTTATGCTCTTAGTCAGTTGCGTTGAAACTACTAATCAAATTACTTTATGATTTTAACAAGTGTATCATGTTTGCGAACCAAATTACTTTATGGTTATTAGCAACAAAAAAAAAATGTTGATCAAGTTACTTTATGGTTGTAATAGCGGCAAACCATTTGCAAACCAATTTACTTTATGGTTATTTGTAAGGTGCGTGCCGATTGCTGTTCAAATTTCTTTATGGTTCCAAAAGTAAACCGGTCAAGCAAATCCAACGAATGTTCATCACCCAATCAACATTTAAAACTAATATAAATTAAAGTTACCATATGATGACATTTTGCAAAAGAAAAATAAATAAACAAATAATGTGTAACTAATTTAACAACTTGATATGGAATCCAAAAGAAAGAAGGGAAGCAAAACAATTGCAACTAATCAAAAAAATAAAAATAAAAATAATAATACTCAAAAAACAAAACGTTTTTATAACATTTAGTAGCCAAACTAATTGAAATAAATACCCAAAAACAAAAAAAAACGTTTTACAACATTTAATTCCCAATTAAATTAAAAAATAAAACCTTTTTCTAGTCAAATTCAAGCACAAGAATCGAAGGACAATCCATGATAACCCATGTAAAGATAACATTACAATATAAATAGTATAGCAGCACATAACATTTGGGTACACCATAAACCTAGATGTAAGTTGGTTCTAATTTCATATAGCCAAACCGGAACGGCCATAGATTGGTTTAAACTACGCCCAAAGCAAAAAAATAAAAACGAACAGGAAATGCCTAAGAACAGCATTGGGTTCGATTCACACTCACACTAGCCACGGATACGACAGGCTCGGGTGGACTCAGTCTTTTTTTTTTTTTTTTTTTTAGGTTACACTACAGATGGGATTCTAGGTTATACTGGGAAATGGGCTATACAACTTACGAACGCATACAAAACGAACGACGACTGTATTGTCAAAATCTGAACTTCCGTTGGAGCAACAGCCAAAAAAAAAAATCCAACAATGTTCATACTGACCAACCTTAACCAGCAAAGGACTGGTTTATAACCAATCAAACAAAGCAGTTTATAACCAATCAATCAAAAACAGTTTATATAATCAATCAAATCAAAGCATGTGCAGACGTAGCAATCAACATAAGATAACATTTTTCACCAATATTTCAAGAAGTATGATCACTGCTATGTATATGGAATCAAATTGACTTGAAAAGTGTGAAGGTATACCTGTGCTTGTAGTATGTGAAGCAAATATAGAAGTAGAAGTATCAAATCAGGTGCAAGTTTTGCTTTTGTGGTGATTTAACAAATTGAATTGCATATTTGCATTCTACCGACAACGATTGTTGATGCCGATCAAATCGAGAAATGAAATACAAAAAAATTCTTCGGCAGCTGGGTTAGACTATTGAGAAGAGAAAAAAAAAACAAAAAACTAGGTTTAGCTCTACGGTAGAACTCGTGCAAGATAACGTTTTCAAGTATAATAGGTCAAAACTATTGGTTGTGTACTAGGGTAAGTACTCCTTTATATACAACAGGAAGGAAAACGTAGGCCTCTACATGGACCGCACACATACGGGCCTTAAGCCCTTTAACATAAAGTAATAATTAGTTGAACACAAAAGGGACTTAGGAGGATTATTATGCCCAATGCAGTACGAAAAATGTAAGGAGAGCATGGCGTTAGGGGATTGCCGGTCCGGCATATCATATTTGGCTACCGTCGGCGTTTCGCAGTCTGGTTTACGGAAATTATCAACAAAAATATCTATATAAATCAGTAATTTTTTTTTATGAATTTAGCAGATTTTTTTGTATTTGTACTGCACGAACATTTTTTATCTGGCAACATCACAAACAATTATTGGAGAATATAAATGGCATTAAATTATTTTTGAGGGTAGAAAAAAAAATCAAGTTAATTTTACATTGGGAGTTGGGACCGTTTTTTGAATTTTTTTCGATCAACAAAAAAGAAAAGAAAAAAAAGGAATAGGACATGTCTACCAATGCAAATGCTTGTTGTAGCAAGGTGCATTTTGATTTTTCAAGTTCTCGGTATATGAACTTATACAGTATGTACTCCATCCGTTTCAAAAAAATAGGCCATTTTGACTTTTTCGTACCTTTTTCTAAAATTTAGGGAACTTAATTGAACTAAAAATATTTGACTTAAACTATTTTTTTTATGGTTGGTTTATCGTTGACATGTGTCATGAGTTAACAAAAAAAAACAAGTTCAAGTTAAATATTTTTAGTTAAATTAAGTTCCCTAAATTTTAGAAAAAATTAGGAAAAAGTCAAACTGGCCTATTTTTTTGAAATGGAGGAAGTATATCGTATGCTCAGATCTGGTCATGGTTGGTGCTGCATGACCAGCCAAGCTTCAATACCCAAGCACAAGCAGGGTCACTATTCAATTTCAACCTTGTTAGGGTGACATGCCCTGGCCTAAATCATGCAACTTCTTTTCATCATCAATTGTTTTGGCCAACAGCCAAACTGTCTCACCGACTATATTGATGATTGATTGATCCTCTTTGATCTGAATCTACATTTGTACTGGTACACACTCCATTAAAAGGCAGTTAATTTTACTTGTTTTGATTTTGTATCCTAAAAATTTAGTTCCTCGTTTCAGTCTCAAATACCGCATAGACGATGTCGTGGCCTTCGATTATCGCCTAATTGAAGCTACGTAGGGACATTTGAGAATTTGACCGGCCTTCATTTCAGGCAACACTCTGTCCCTATATAATGCCCGGCTAAATTTGGCCCCACTGGGGAGTATTTGGCCCCATGGGAAAATAATTCCGGTGGACCCTATGAAGTAAAATCGGAAAACCCCTTATAAAAGAAGACTGTTTTACCTTTTCTCTATTAGTTGCTAATTAAGTGATTAGTTAGTTAATTCTGTTTATAGTTAAGTTAGTTTGATTAAAGTTAAGCTATATAGTTCGTAGAAAATCATTTGAGTGTGTTTATAGTTGTAGAGAAGAAAGAGAAAAAGGTGGGAAAACTTTGAAAAACTAGGGTTTTGTGAAAATGGTGAAAGAATATACCGATGATGAAGCCTCTAGTAGTGATGAAGATGTTGATGAATCACCAACCGAGTTCGATCCTGCCGATGTTGATTATGTTAGGGAGCAAGAATTCATTCACAACCAAAACATACGTGAGGAGCTCGAGAGGGAGCAAAATGATGATTATTACCGTGAAGTTCCTCCCAATAATGAGGTATAGGTGTTAAGCAACTCGAATGGTGTTTGTTTAGCTTGAAATCTTTTTGAATGGAAAAAAGATCAAATTTTTTCCACGGTTTTTGCCTTCGTAACCCAGAATCGTTGTATGATCAACAGGTTATCCAACGATTGTTCTTCAGTAGTAACAACAATCGTTTGAAGATATGAATTATATACAACGATTCTGGCTTTTTAATGGAAGCATGATTTGCAGAACCAAAATCGGCTTTCGATATCATATCCAACCGCCGATTAAAACATTGATATTTTCTTCAAGAAAATTATCAAGTTCTTAATCAGTGGTTGTTGGCAAACACATAAGCCGATCGTAGAGTACAGGAAACCTTCAATTTCGTCGAACTTTACTCGGCTCATATTCAGTCTTGTATGTGCCGATTATAGAGTACAAGAGACCTTCAATCTCTTCGTAACTCTAGTCAGCTCATATTCAGTTTAATATGTGCCGATTGTTAACTTATTTTTTTTAATAGTTTTCTTGGGCGTATTTATTCGGTCGTTATTTAGTTTAGGATAAACCGATTGTTTTTAATCGGTGCTTATTATTCTAATTATGAAACGATTTTGGTATCTGACTTCCTTCACGAATTTTGTAGATTGTTGTAGCGCTCGAAGATCAACCCGAAGCCGTGTCTAAGCTACTGCCTGATACTTCTGCCCACTATCAAACAAACTTGGTATGCAACAACATAATCTTGATTTTTAATCCGTCATTTGAAATCAATTTGTATAGTATAGTGATCTAATTGGTTTTTGGTTTTCTCCGTGAAGACATGGAGCACTAAAGAGGAAGCAAAGGCTTGGTTCGTAGAGAAAGGCAAGGAGCTGAATCAAGGTCTAATGTTTGGCAAACGTACAAACATAAGTCGTTTGGAAATTGTTTGCGATCGAAGTGGCGCCCCAACAAGTCTAAACATCTCTTGGCGGATACTTTTATTTGCGTTGTTCATTACTCTTATAGTCAACTTCAACAAGATCAATTTTATCGGTCTAAGGTTAACAGAAGATTGCCCATTACCTCCGATTTGTAGGTTTTCTTATTGGCCGGGGTTCACCAACAATGATTCTGCAAAATGGTTGGAGAAATACGAGACCAACATGAAACGATGGAATGAATTAGCCGGGAATGACCCAAATGAGCGTGTAATGGTTGACTTGAATTCATATGTGGTAGACCTGGCCTAGTATTAAGTTTGTTTTTGTGAAGGGATTGTCTTATTTTGGAGCTTTCATATGTTGTATTTTGCATTTTGAACAATGATTAATGTATGTATGAAAGGTTTCGGTTTAATATAAGTATGTTTGAAAGTTCTGTGCTATACAATCGGCGTAAATTTAACTTATAAAGATAGAACCATCAGCCGATTTTACAGTCACAGAAAAAATCCAATTTCAAGTAAAAACAATCGGCTTATAAATTATTCATAGTAAACTGATTATTATATAATCGGCTTATAACTTTGGTATGGTAAACCGATTTATGCAGACAAAAGAAGTAAGTAATAAAACATGACATTCATCCATAGATCAAGTCTTAAACTGAAACAAGTCATCCAAACAACAAGTCTTAAAACAAGAACAACAACAAGTCTTTAAACCAAACAAACAAGTCTTTAAACCATTAAAAGTTCTAACTACTTAGACATTTCATGATCATCAACACAAGTATCTAACGACGGCGCTTTGCTGGGAAACCATGAAGATATGGTCGAGATCATCTTCAGCAGCAGCAAAGGCGGCAGCAGCAGAACTAGCGGTGGCAGCGACAACAACAGCCTTGCGAGCTTTATCTGCAACATCCAGTTCTTCACAAAGCTTCACAACCTTCTCCATTTCCTTCCAATCAGCCTTCTCTTTGCGGAACTCCTCGATTAAGCCCTTCAGTACAATAGTCAATCATCTCGTGAATTTCCACCACAGCCAAATCTTTGACGAGACGAATACACTCTTCGAGAATAGTCTTATGAAGAGGAGTACGTTTGACTTGTCGCACTCTTTCCAGATCTCGGGGTTTGATCCTCTCATCTTCCATTCTGTAGCACCAAATCGGCATATATTTTAAACATTGTAAACCGATTATCAAAGGAAAAATGCACAATCGTTGAATAATATGAATATAAAACGATCAAATGTTTATAACTAAACAATCGGTGGACATAGGATTTTACATAAACCGATTAAACCTATCAAAACAGTCGGTACATATAGTAAACAACCTACCCTGATAATCAAACAATCTCATAATACGAGGAAAGGAAAGGATTACAATCGGTAGAAATATCATTTACAATATATAAACCGATTACACTACGTATTAATCAAAGTAACTGAGCTGATGAGGTCATTAATAATCGGTTCATATATATCACTACATCTAACGTTTATTCTATATAATCGTTAAATCTATAGTCAGTTATCCACCGATTACAAAACTACGTAACTTGCATGAAATTTTACATGAAGAATCGGTTTATATGTGATACAACAGAAAACGATTGTTGCTAGTGAAGATGAACAATCGTTGGATCTGCTGTTCCAGATCCGCCAATTCTGGTATTATCAGCCGAAAAAATTGCCGAAAAATCTGGAATTTATGCAACCAAATGACGTATTATAAGCAAATAAGACACTAGAAACGATTGAGATTTGAGATTAGATAACATACCTTTGACGAAAATTCCGGCTTGAATTTCGAGCGGGCGGATTTGATTTTTGTTTGTTTGTTTGTTTGTTTGTTTGAGAGTGAAATGATTTTGGTTTTGGAAAGTTTTTGGATTTAAATATTTTAGAGTTTTTAATTAAGATTAAATTTACTATTTGGGGTGGGATTAGTTAGTAGGATTAATTAGTAGTGAAGGGTAAAATAGTATATTCCTCAATTTTTAGACATCCCATAGCAACTATCCCTAGATGGGTTTAAATTTCCATGGGTCCAAATACTCCCCAGTGGGGCCAAATTTAGCCGGGATATAATGAAACCAGCACTTTTGACATTATGTATAATCAGCCAAAAGAACCTCCATACCCGTACGGATAGATCCTAGTGACAAATATTGCGAGACAAAAACACTATTGATGGAGTTTATTGTGGAATTATGCCTCGAAAAAAATTTCAACGTGCAACATGCACAGCTAGTTCATTTTATTGTGTTGTGGCCTCCTTCGAAGTGGGATCAGTTGAGTTTTTCTCAATGCACTTTAAATCACAAGCATAAAAAAATTGCAAATGCACACCTTCTTCTGTTTTTTGGGACACTAATAAAGGCAGAACTTAAATAGTGATGTGTTTTGCATATCCAAAGCAAAAAATGATAATGAATGAATATTTGACCTATGCATGGATGCATATATTAACATTTTCTGTCTAGACGGACAGATAAATAACAAATGAATAACATATACGCATTTATAACTTCGGCCGAAAGAGAAAGAAGCATCAGGAAAACATCAATCTCCAGATACTCCTATACTAGCATCCTGCCATAATAGTAGTCTCAAATCCTTCACAATGAGGTATTTGAGACCCACCTCTCAAACATGGCATAGCATTCTGCAGGCTTGTACCCTGCAGCTTCATGGCCACCTCCCTATAACATACGTAAAGAAAAGAGAAATGTTAGGATTGTACATATATATGCAGCTAGCTAGCTAGGATGTTTATTCCGATCTAGGTTTACTTACCTTAACAGTTGCATATGTTAAGCCATTGGAGTAGCTTCTTGTGTATCTACAAATCAAACAAGAAACAAATAAAGACATTATTAAGCAAAACCAGTATTAATATTAACCTTACGAATGAATCAAGCAATCAACATTATTAAACATACCCTGCAATTTGTCCACTCAAATACCACGGACGCCATTCTTCTATTACAGACAAGTTAGGGAGTGATCGTACCCATGATTCGGTAGTTATATGTGACACCTTCATATCATGATCACCACTGTATGTTGCAGATTAAAAAGATTGTGTTAAGTAACTACATATTTACTACTATGCAATATTGGCTTGTTGTTGCCTCGTAGAAATCCTCACCTGTAGATGAGACTTCTATAACCTTTGGTGCTAACGTTGCGATGATAGTCGACGCTGCTTTTAACATTAAATTCATATGGAATTTGAGTGAAATTCCTGTTGCATCTAATCCATTTTTCGACTGTTCCCTGTTGTTGTTAGTTCACAATATTAGGAAACACTCATAACTCCCTTAAATCAAGCCGTTCGGGTCTATGTACGCGTATGCCTACCTCCCTGACATGGAGAGCTTTACGAACCTCAGCATTGTTTGCCCAATCATCCGACATATCTGATAACTACACAATCCACCGGTATTAGATCTTTCGAAAGATGGATTATTTATATAAGTGCGGGGGGAGAGGTAAAAGGAATGATTACCCGCCAACAACTATAATAAGGGACTTGTTGTTCGTCAGAAAGATCTTCTCTTGTTTTCTCAAGCGATCGTCGTTCGCTATATTTTGTCATCTCCTTGAGTTTCGGGAGAGTGCTAACAGTGCATAGGGGTTCCAATATTTGCGACAGATTTATTCCTGAGATCAACTAGAGAATGCATGACAATCAAAATTAAATTCCACACTAGCGGCTGAAATACTAAACACCTGAAAAGCTTGTACGTACAAATAACACAATGATGAAAGAACTCAACTTACATCTTCGAAGACTTGGCGATGGTGCAAACAATTTGGATTTGAGAGATCAAAATTTAGGAAATTCCCGTTACAGTTTACCTTCATAGACTGTTGTTGGCAAGAAAAAAAAGAAGATAAATACACATTTGAGAAGGCATAACAAATTGTACTAAAGCATTACCATGTGCTCACCTGGTAGAGTTCATACGATATAAGCCCCATGTTATGTGCATATTCAACTCTTGCACTATATTCCATTTCGATGTAAGTAACCGGATTGCCCAATGAATATCCCTAATTGAGTAAACATTATCAATCGCAAAAGCAATATAAAACAGATTAATTTTCTTAATCTATATAGTTGAAATTAAAATATAATTACTGACTGGTCTTGACAGTACAGGGTGTTCGATTTTTTGTACACGATAATTTAATCACTATTTTGGTTTGAATGAATAAAACAATAGACTGCTATAAAATAAATTTTGGCTATCTTTTCATGTAAAATATAAATTGCTTGAGAATATATATACAAATTGATTTCAGACCTTAAAGTTGAGGAATGGGTGCATTCCATCTTCCATATCTGCAATGTTTATATATACAAAAGCAAAAACAAGTTAGGATACTACCCGTTACCTTTATCTACCTAATTCACGTAATAGCTAGTAAAATTATCACCTCTGATTAATTGTTGAACTAAAATTGGGACAATGATGCCGGAATAGGAATCGCCAGAAACGTAAAGTGGGTTAGATTGGAATTCAGGATTTTGAATCAACCACTGCCAATTGGTAAACCAAACATATGCAAATAATATATCAGGAGCATTCAAATATCGTATACACGCCAGAATAGGTCTCATCGTAGTGTACTAGTGTTTTCGAAATGTAAAACCCCTTACCTTGATAAGGAATTCGTGGGTGTTCTTGGCCGATTCAGTGTCTGTCATTACTGGATCATGTGATGCTTTTGAATATGAGAATCCACTGTACACAGGCGCATCCAAGAAGATAATGTTGGCAGTCTACCATTCAAGTGTCAACAAAACAGTGTTAGCATTGGAAAGGAGTATACTACTACACATGAACATCTATGTTGTTTTGAGGCGCGAGGCGAGTCACTTAAGCGCGCCTGATACGACCAGAAATAAACAATAACCCAAGGGCAATGGCAATGGTTGTTTGCTAACATAGATGAACATTGTACTCAACATTGGATTATACCTTTGTCCATGAGTTTGGATTCAATGTCAGCTTGGGTAAGCTGCCACTCTTGTATTCCTCTTTGGCCATGGATATAGGACCTAAAGTTACAAACAACAACCATTGATAAGGGATTTTTTTGGATCTAAATGTGAGAAATGAGAAAAATCTAGGCATATGGAGTAAGATGATATTACCTACTTCCAGTGCCAAACCACTGAAGGCAGAGCATCGAGGGCCACCGGTGAGCCATAAAACAAGAGGGTCTTCCTTGGGATTTCTGTCTGACTTGACAAAGTAGTAAAACAGTTGATAATTCTCATTATCACCAACACCTATATACCTGCAATATCATTGATGGATCACCAGAATCAAAACCAATCGTCCGCTGATTATACTTACAGACATGACAGGATGAAACAAGAGATGAAGAGAAGTTATGTACCCGGTTTCTAAATGGAAAGGAAGAGGTTGAAGTGCTAATCCAGGAAGATGTGTGACCGGTTTACCACTAGAGACTGCGTCTGATTCTGGAAGTAGTAGGAGTAGATGGAATACTACTAAGCAAAGGATCATGATGAACAACTGGATACTTGTGTTCTTGTTGTAAGTTGCCATTGCGCTGCGTTATGAATTGCGTCCATTCAACAGTGGGAAAAGCCAAACACAGTATATATCATTTTTTGTTGTTGTTTTTGTTGTTTTTTTTTTACGACAAGAAATTATTGTTATTATTATCTTCTTATCCAAAATCAAATTGGATATGGTGGGACAGTCATACGTACTTGTGAAATTTGTTTGTTTCGAGAAGATTACGGGCTTTTAAGAAAGCAATAATGACACGTGGGGTGGCCTTACCCTTTTAGGCTGCTAAGGGATGCCCAAGATTATCCTTCCCTAGTAAAATGTACGATCACTCCAAACTGGGTTGCACAGACGCGCCGATTTTGGGCCCGAGTCCGCATCGGACTCGTGTCGGATACGGACGCGGACACGACACGCATACGACGCGGTCAACTCAGTCAACTCGGTAAACTCTCTACTTTGAAGTGATAATTTAGTATGTTCTCCTTTGAGATTGGAACTCTCAAGGTCATAATCCCATCTAAGAAGCTTAACCATTGAGTCATTCACGCTTTGTGTGTATGTTGTATAATTTCAGCATTTTATACTACTTCTCCTAAGATTAATTTCATATATTAGTATAGTTAAATTATACAGTATATTTACTCAATATATAAACGTGTCCGCGTCCTACAATTTGAGACCTCGCTCGTGTCCGCGTCCGTATCGTGTCCGTGTCTCCGTGTCCGAGTCCGTTGGATGTTGAGCCTGTTTTGGGTTCACGCAGGCATGGTCAGATCTGAGCTACTATCTCTGATACCGACCGGATCCGACCACATAGTACCGATACTATCAAAAGACCTCAATACCATGTTATGAGATAACAATTTGTTAGGCACCACCTATAACCCTTTTTATTCTATATGGGACTAACCCTCGTGGTGGTTTTGATCGAGTCAATCCTTAACATGCATGTTCTTGTTCCTTGCTGGATTTTCAGTTCACCATGTCTAAAACTGCCAACTAAAGTGAGAAGCAGATCTTTTGTATAGTACCAATTACATTATATTGACCATTAGGCCGGGCTCTACATCTAGAGTTTTCGAATTGCTAATATGGCGACTAACTAACTAACTACTTCAAGTACAAGCAAGAAGACGACGTTGGTGTCCAATACTGT